>JBBPFQ010685611.1:0-15112 GCA_037974815.1 Kaempferia elegans | reverse complement strand
AGATTATGTCAGTAACATATTCTTGTGTAGCCATTAACCTATCTAGATACTCATTCTTGTTAACTGTTGTCCTTAAAGGAGGCAAAAGTAAATACAATTTATTAGGACAAACTATACTTGATCTCTTAATATAAATTCTTAGTATATACTAATATCTCTATGTTTCTAGCACTTAACAAGTTGGTGCCTTGAAACCTATCATCATGCTGTGTTTGAAATATCATTTTAGGTTTCTATTCAGTATTATTAATTTTTCTATTTTATAAGAATTAGTTTTTCTATTTTATTAGTGCTCAAGTCCACCTTGCTAATTTACTATTTGGTTTGTTTCCTTATTTACATGATATGCTGATATGGCTCGATTAGCAGTAAGGTTAGAGATGAAGATGATTTCTATATAATTATGCGCATGAAGATGATGGAAACCAAGTTATTTATGCTTTTATCATTGGCAACTATCTTAGCTATTCAGAGAAGAAGTGCTAGATTGAGGAGGAGCATATCATATGCTGACGAGGCGTTGTCTAGATATAATATTAGGTCTATAAACTTAAATGAGATGGGTTTTCATAGTGATCGGCAATGTGTCGATGACTATAGGATGGATAGATGGTCTTTAGATAAACTCATCCCTCTAAGTAATGTGGTTCTTTTATTCATTTATTTACTTTCTCTGTTCCTACTTTTACCTTAGTTGATTTTGGTCGCCTTTTTCCAAATATTATTGTGAGCTAAGTAAGCTTTAGCTTTGATACCGAATTGGAGAGCTTTAGCTTCGATGCTCTCTTTTATTTCGGAAACTATGTTGTCCATGAAGTGCTCGAATTGGAGAAGCCGTTTGCAATTGCAATCTTGGCATCTCCGAGCCCTTGAATATTCCTAACTAAACCTTGTTAGCAATTTCCTTTATGAAATGAGATTTTTAAATGTAGCAGTTACTATCCTCTTCTCTTGATTAATAATCTATTTCCAACACAGGGCCAATGTCACGCTGCACTAGAGAAAGTCATCTGTCCTTATGCATCAACTCTGAGAACTAACCCTTACTGCAGATAGATCTACTCAAAGCTAGTGTCAAAAAAGTGATGTGGGTCAAAAAAGTGATGTGGATTTTGTTTTTCCGATTTCAAGACAGTTATCTTTGTTATGAATAGAGAATAAGCTTTAAGAATAAGTAGGTTTAAGACCTGGTATTTTTTTTTAATGTTTATTTGTTTAAGAAAATAGAAAATGTAAGTTATTGGTGGTTTTTGAAAGAAAAAAAAAACTGAACTTTGTGTTTGTTGTGGCCAATAAGTGACTGGTACTTGATAATAATAATAATAATAATAATAATAATAATAATATTTTTTTATTTTATTTTTAAAAAATTAATAAAATATTAAATTAATTTAGTTGTAAAAATGTCTAGGATTGAACTAGGATTACTATAGTACATGTAAAACTCTAGGTTATATATTAAAACCTTTAAATAAATAAATTTTTTTACATTACTTAGATATGAACTAAATAATAATCTTAATTATGTGATTATTTGATAATCATATAATTAATATTATATATATGATAACTTAACCAAGAGCAACATGAAAGAATTAAACACAATCCTCGCCAGCTTCGTTTCCCTCGATAAAACATATCTAGAAGTTCTTAATCGCCTGGGAAGGTATGTGGTCGTGCATGTCTGCTCCAACGTAATATCTTTTATTTTCCTTTATTTTTCGGCTATATTTTTCCCGGAAAATCTAGTAACTGCAAGTGAAAGGTTGTATCTTCATCTCTCCCAATTATCTAGCAGAAAGAATATTATCAATTCAAGATCCGCATCTTCGATTCCTCTGGAGATTCCATCTAAATTCTAATTGTGGTCGAGAGAATATTATTATTTTCTTTTTTTTCCCTTATCAAAACTTATTTTCACCACAATAAGAAAATTAAACTTTTTTTTTTTCCTTCTTCTTTCGCATGAAGGATTTGACACGTGGAGAAATCTCGTTCTCCAGTTCACGGACTCTCTCTTATGATCTTATCTTCTTAAAAATAAATAAATAAATAAATAAATAAATAAAAAGGATAAAAGAAGATCTGAAGAATATTGAAGCGAGCGAGGCTCATCTGTCGCCGCTTCGTCTCCACTACATGGCAGTCCTCAGCATCTAGACAATGCAATCGACGAGGACTTGCCTCTCCTCCCCCTCCTCGTCGCCCCTCCTCGCTGCTCCCTTTCCTTCCTCCTTTTCCTTCTCCGCCGTCAGTAGGCGGCGCATCACTATCTTCCGTCCGCTCTCTTCCCTCAGGGAGTCCAAGAAGGCCACGCTTCGTAAGGCCACCAGCGTCCCCCGGAACATACGGTTAGAAGACCGAAAGGGAAGGGGCGATGGAGGCCGCAAGGAGGACGATGAGGGGGAGCTCGGCGGGGATTCCGCCCTGAAGGGGACTATCCTTGCGGGGATTCTTTTGGCAGGGGTCGTCGGAGGGTTCGGGACTGTTGGGTACGTGTACAAGGAGCAGATTAATGCTTTTTTGACTCAGTTCTCCGGTTTCATTGACGGTGAGATCCTTTGCCCTTTGGAAAAATTGGATTTTGTTTGTTGGATTTTGGGGGTGGGGATCGCTTGGTCCATGTGGTTGGTTCTGTGAAATTTGATTTTTTTTTTTTTGTTGTTTTCTTTCCTGTTAATTTTCCTGTCTCGAGAGAGTTCACCGGTCATTGAAAAGTTGAAATTTATTACGAAGGCCAATAATGCTATGGTTTGAAAAAATCCTCCTCCTCCTCTCTCCAAAAGGCAATTCATTTCGCGCATCTGTCATGGAGCTTGCAACTCTTGTCTCTTTCAGTGTCAAGAGATTGTTAGAGAATTATCCAACAGAAACAACATTATCATTTTTTAGGACTTTGTCGCGACTTATATAATCGGATATATGGCCGTAACTACTAACTTGAGAATACAAAAATGAATGCTGATTTTACTTTTTTTTTTCCTATAATTTTTGTTGCATTATTTGTTACTTCTAGCGAATTAACTGTTCAAGATTTTTTTTTGTAGTGTTTGATGCTAACTATTCTTTTATGCTTTAGGTTATGGGCCTGCTGGATATGCTTTATTTGTGCTTGTTTATTCTGGACTCGAGGTAAGAATTAATGCTGGTCAGTTCTTGCAAAACATTACTAGTAATGGACCATTGAAACCGTTATATTGGACTTGCATTGACTGTCACAATCTCATGACATTCCATGTCTATCAACATCATTGGAAGTGTTGGGCTAGTTTGAAAATTATAAAAATAAAACTGCCACTTAAAAATGAAATTGTTGCTACCTTTAATATAAGTTAAACTAATTAGACACTTATTTGATTGTCTCTCAGTTTCACCATTATGAAAATTTAGAACTGTTAAAAAATTTAGGAGCAGAGAGCAGAATTCTATCCTTTGTTATTTTCCTTTTTTAGCCCTTGTTTTTTGTGAGGATGAGCCTTGATAAGCTAATTAGGTTGTGATTATGCAACATAGGTGATTGTGGGACCAAATTATATGCAATAGGTGTAAAGATGCATATGTTATGTTGCTAACACTTACCTACATCAATCTCACTTAAATTTTGACATCTTATGCTCTCAACTCTGGATGTTTTTATTGTAGATTTTGGCAATTCCAGCAATTCCCTTAACCATGTCAGCAGGACTTCTGTTTGGTAGTGTGACTGGAACCATCATTGTATCGATTAGTGGGACGGTAAGTTGTTTGCGCCAACCTTTTGTTTCAGGCTAACTTCTGACATTGACTGCAAGTTCTTACTTCAATTGCTTGATTTTCTAGGTTGCTGCTTCGGTTGCTTTTCTTATCGCTAGGTATTTTGCAAGGGAACGGATTCTCAAATTGGTTGAAGGAAATAAGAAATTTTTGGCAATTGACAAGGCAATTGGAGAAAATGGATTTAGAGTTGTTACACTCCTTCGATTGAGTCCTTTGCTCCCATTTTCTTTGGGAAACTATCTATATGGCTTGACATCAGTGAAGTTTGTGCCTTATGTTCTAGGAAGGTTAGTTGTGTTATTTTGTATCCTTTCGTAATGTACGCTTGCATTTTCTGCCTTTTGCTATGTTTTTCTTTTACTCTGGATGCAGTTTCATGATAATTGCTCTAGATGAGTGACAACTGATGCCATATTTAATATGGTGGAAAAGAGCATCAAAAAATGAATATGGAAAGAATTTTCCAATAATTGTTATTTCTTATTTTACTAGTGATTTTTCGCTTGTTTGACAGTTGTTATCCTAGTGCCCACATGAAATAGTTCAAAGTAACAGATTAATGTGGCTGCTCATGTTTGTCCTGGAGCTATGCATCGGTCATTCTACTTGAGAGGCTTCTGTTGATTTCATAACTTGTTATTTTCTAATTCTTTACTGAATTATTTAATAGTTTGATGTATAACTACTAGATTGAAACTCCATCTCTATTCACTTCGATGCTTCTTTGTATATTTCATATTTTCTTTGTTAAATGGTATTTATCAGCAGGAGGTACCTATTGAAGAATTAATTTGTGGCATGCATGATTACATTTATTATTAATCTATTATGCAGAAACTGGCTAACTAGGCAAAAAATTTCGTCATAATTAAGCTTGTTGATTGGGATGAGTATAAATAAACTTCAATGTTTTGAATGTTCCTCAATATCAGTTGGAGATTATCAGTGGTAGACCACTGTTTTTTTTAAAAGGTATTTGCATTGTCTTCTGCTCTATTCTGGGAGACTGTATTCTGCATTACCTTCATAGCAAATATGTGAACTCTTTGAAGCTTATGTCTTTAGCTTTTAATGATTACTTTCTGGTTTGCAGTTGGTTGGGAATGCTTCCAGGGACATGGGCTTATGTTAGTGCAGGTGCATTTGGGCGAGCTGTAATTGTGAGTTTCTCTGAGTTATGAAGTTTTGCAGCTAGAACTTCTTTGATGTGCATGTTTCATATGATCATATATTTTTTCATACTATGCTTTTCTTTGTTCATCATTTTTCCCCCTACTGTATGCTTGCTTCTCCAATTTTTTTCATAGGGTATCCCTTCTAAACAATGCTGTAACCTCTAGCCGTAACATGTTGAAAGTTGAGTTACTTGCACAAAGAATTTTTTCTAGAAACACAATAGAGCATTGTGATCTTGGCGGCAATATGATTGCAAGTCAAGATTGCCATTTTAACATTACCTTTCTCTTCTCTTTCTTCTGTTTATATCTTCTCTTTCTGGATGATTATAGTCACATGAGGTACTGAGGAATTAAGAATCTCCACTATTTCCAGGACTCATAAATAAAGACACAAACATTAACATCCATTAATAAAGAAGCTAGCTTGGTTACTTCATAGCTATAATGATACCTTACCTGGAAAGCGCGAATGATTTGCATGTGGAATAGGAGGGTCTAGTTTTTCTGACAAACTTGCAAGTACGCAAACCTTAAGACAACCTGTTTCATGGCTATATTCACTTCAATTAAAATAATAATACTTGGTCAAAGACTTTTCATAACAATGAACATTTAGACATATCCATCGTCACTGCATTGAAATTTTACTTTCTTGGCATTGTTCGCTTAAAGGATAAATGCTGTTGATTTTTGCGGGGACTTTGTCACCATTATAATAGGCTTTTGAAGAACTTAGCTTAATTATTTCTTGTCATTACAGCAAGAGGAGTCAGATTTGGGGTTACCAGGAGGGAATGGTCAGTTACTGACTCTTGGTGTAGGGCTGTTATTCACAGCCATTGCTGCAGCTTATGTTACTCGTCTTGCAAAGGTAACACCAGTCTACTGCATACCTTACTATTTATTACCTAATCTTTTGATAACTTCAAGCAATATTTTCTAGGTATGTGCATTACTCGTTCTTCTCTTTGCTTCTAATTTTTGAAGATAGTAGGCTCTAAGACATGCATTTATATCTGGAGTTAGATTCCTCGTGCAAATACACAAATTAATGGATGGGAAGAAAATAACTAAAGTGAAAATGTAGCACTTCCACTCCCTTCAGGATTTGAAGTTATTGTTGCATTGTTTTATCATGCAGTATGAACCCATTTGAAAATTGCATTGAAATCAATTATGTTTAAAAGTAGATACACTCCAATAGCAAGATTAACAGAAAAAACACAAAATACAACAAAACCAAATCTTCTTAACTTTTTTTTTTTGAAAATCATATATAAAAAAGAATGGTAAATGGATAGTGATACAGCAAGGCAACTCAGTGAAAATCCAACTCAACTATAACAATAAAGAAGGAAGGATTATAATTGATAAAATCCAAACATTGACTGTCCTGTAGGAATCATAGGAAGCAACCAAGAGTATAAAGCCTAGTAGTGAAGACATTTTACTCAACAACTCCTACTGAAAAGTGTGGTTTCCAAAGTATAAGAATGTCAGCGTCTTTGATCTGTTAGCCCCCAGATGTTCTTCCCTTTCTAGCTTTTCTAACTGTGAATACTTAATCCTGAGCAAAAATATTTGAAATTCATAAATGTTGAAAAGAGAGAGCCCGCCTGTTCCCGCTGGGCGTTAATTGAAAAGGAGGTCCTCCAGCTCAAACAATGGCAAGAGAGCAATTCGACCCAATCGACGTATACAGGCCAAGACATTGAAAGAACATGTGAGCTGCAGTCTCCTCATCATAGCTATTGCTTGTCAAGCTTATCTCACAAATCCAACCAACATCTTCTACACAACTGGTTCCTAGTGTTAATCTTGTTTTGGATCATCAATCAAGTGAAAATTTGGGCTGCATTTGGCACATAAGAAGACCAGACGATAGCATGGTTTGTCAGTACGTTCCATGAATGAAAATATGAAATCGAGTGAATAAAGATGTGGCCATTTTGTGACCATTTGCAGAGTGATAACTGACAGCTTCAACACACTGGAGAGATCAATAGGATAGCAATAAGAATGTACCAGCAAGATATTTGTGAAAGAGAGATCCTGAATATTGATGGTCCCAAGTTGCAATATCACAGATTGAGAAAGTGTCAATACAAAGGTGGGCTTGTTGTGTCATTGGCTATGCCAAAAGGAGATCAGGATACTATGCTTCTTGGACATGGATTACTGATTGCTAAGAGCAGAGGAGCTTCTATTTATATGATCTATTAACATATATATTTTTTTTTCCAACGAACAAATACTCCTAAAATTTACCTTGAGATCAGTATCAACCCTTTGAAACTTACTAGTTAGATCGGATAGAAATACCTTGGACGAACTATGCCAACTATATTCGTTTTTGAGACGTGTGTTCTTCATATCCTCTTTGTTCTTTGGATGATAGGAAATTGAATTTTTTCCTTCGTTTGTTGCAGGATGCAGTAAAAGATATCGAATAGGATAGCTATTTGTGGAGCACAAATTTATAGCAAATGGTAGGCCCCGAGACTGATTGCGTTGCATGTTTTAGCGCATGTATATACATGCATCTCTCAGCTGCATGTTATACGATGTAATATATATATTTTTTCAATGCGAATAATCCAATTGTAAGCCAATGACTTTGTATGCATCCTCAATTGTAAGCACACCATTCGCGAAGGCCTTTGTTATGATCTCTATCTTAAGAACAGTATCATATGACTAAATGGAAAATGTACAAACTATATGGCTGTGCATGGATGACTAAAATAAGTCAATATGAATAGAAGATAAAGGAGTCCATTGGAAACCAAAACCATAAGGATATATTTTAGTCCTAGAAGGATATTTGTATAAAGCTGGATTCGAACAAGAGACTGTCAACAAGTTTTAGATTGGGAAAACATTAATTTAGGTTCGAACATAACATCCTCTACAAGGAGACAAATGTGTCACATATTTGTACACACGATTGCATAGACCACTACTCAGTCATGTAGCTAAGTTACTACAAGGCCCCCCCTAAAACAGGAGGTGTGCATGACAGTTGATGTTTACTTGAAGTCATCCTCTTGCATCTCAGTTCAAGTGGCTCTCAAACATTCAGGTTATCGCCATTTTGGTGTCTCTGATCTCCTGTTTGGAAGGCAGACATGATGGCAGAGTCAAAAGCATGACCGAGAGAATTTATTTGTTCTGATGTAGGAATTTGAATTAGCACAAAAGATGATGCACCTTGTCTTTCTCTCGTCGACGGGCAGATTATCAACCATCCTTGATTGCCTCCCTCCCTGAGACAAATGCGTCTGTTGAGTGATGAGTGGCTGCAAATTTAGGAGAAGGTTAGTAGATCAACAGGCAAATAATGGAAATAAGGTATCATAAAAGTGGCAGTAGATCTGGCAAAGGGCAGAGGAAAAGTTTAGCCCAAGAATGAATGGTTCGACTCCAACTGATGTGTGGATCCAAGCAATCTCATTGAGAGCTAGGCACTTCAGAAGAAAAATCAAAGGGAAGCTAGAAATCACATGATTAAACCGCATGAAAAGTGAATGAAATGCATGCAGCTGCTCACCTACATATTTTCTCCATGGAAGGTATGAAAATACTTTTACAAGGCGCAACAAGCATAACATTAAAATTTTCTAAACAATACAAGCCTTAACCTTCTTAGTTGCTGTCAGATTCCTAGATACCATAGGAGCTATCTTTGCATCGATTTGTTGAAATTGCCTGTCTTTGGCATTTCCCTGATTGAAATTCAATGAGATTAATCAGAGAAAATGAATTAATACAAGTGCAAACTTTCAGAGAGGAATATATCATGAGAAAAATTTGTTATTGTTTCATGTGCATGAAATAAGTACCTAAAAGCTGTAGAAGTGAATGATAAAATTGTATTGCAATGTGATTCAAGAGAAGAATCCTAACCTAAACAACTAATATGGGATTAAATCCATTAGACTAATAATGCAACAGATCTAAAACTCTTAACACCCTCCTTCAAGTGTGGCAAAAGGTGATTCGCTCGCCCCCGGCGCCCCCGCCAACCCGTCCCCAGGCCAACACGGAGAAGGTAAATCACGGGTGACTACTAGCCATTAGTGCAAATGGTTAAGACATGGGGGAGGTATATGCTCGGGCGCGCCGAATTTCGACCTATAGACCTCATGTGACAATCTCTCATGCCTTAACTATCGCACCGCCCTGAGGGGACCTTAACACCCTCCTTCAAGATTGAGCATAAGATCAATTCTCACCAAATGAAACGATGAAAACATAAGCATGAGAAAGAAAACATAAAATCTGCATGCAAGTGAAACCAAATTTTGACTAGTACAAAAGTTTCAATTCCTTGATTTTAAACCAGCCATCATAAACACAAAGAGAGAGATATTAGGAATCACTCTTAGACTTTCCAAGAGGTGCCACTTGCAACAACATGAAACATCTAGAAGAAAAGAAGGGAGAAGGAAATCACTCGACAAGGGTCTTATGGTCGACGCAGTGCACCAACAACATGGAAAGATGCATAGAAGAAGAAGAAATAAGAGGAACCAAGTGGATAGGGAAAAGAAGAGGGAGGAGAAAGAGATCTGCACTTCTAGATCTGCATATTAGAGAGAGGAAGAAGTAGATCAAGTTGTATCTGGACCTTCATTGGCTAGATATGAATGGGTACCCAATAATTGGGTATCTATGAGTACCAGACCTATTTTAGTCAGATATGATTAACCTTGTTATCCTTAATAATCGAGTTTGGATCAGGTTTACAATTGCTTAAAATAAAAAGTATCAATCAGTTTGAGTACCCATTTATTGTTCAAAGTATTTAATTGGTTTCAAATAGTAGATAGCAATCGAGTTAGCATAGGAGATAGTTAATCAAGATTGAATTTGGATAGCATCCAAAAATGTCGGTATTAAACCAACTACTAACCCTACTTATCATCAAATTGGTGCAATTTGAGACAACATACCCAATTTACATAAAATAATACCTCTTTTTGTTTAGCTCCTTTGGTAGTTTGAATCTGGGTCTCAACTCTAACACAAGTTGTAAGCTTGGTCCGAGAAGGAAGGTTAACCGACCTGAAAATTTCAAATAAAAAGATGCACTCAGATTCTAAAAAATGTAATTAATTCATAAAATAATAACAATGACAATTTAAGACCATATTAAACCTTGCTAACAGCACTAAAAGAACAATTATATATGTAAAAAAAAAATCAGACAGATATGAATTTATACAGAATAAAATCAGAATCTTAAACAAGCATCACCTCGACTTGGGTGGTGCAACAAGTGTCTGTGTTCGCTTCAAGCTATTAGACCGGCTATCAACTGCCAAGGGAATACTACTTGCTCCTTTTTTGTCCCTAAAGTTCACAGGGAAAGATTAAGAAACAATATTTGGAAGACGTCAGCTTACTGCAAAGATGTCAATAATATGGTTTTTACCTTTTAACTTCTGGTCTTCTCTTTGTTAATCCATTTGTTGCAACGTCTTTGTTCATTGTGACCTGTAAAAATGGAAGGACGGGAGCAGAAAGATGAAGCAGTATGCAAAAAAATGTTATTTATGCAACTAAAATATCAAAAAAGTTCTAGTCTAGAGGGAAATTAAACAAAATATAAATGGCTCACGTGTCAAAATATTACCATACGAGCAATATATAAATGTTAGAAGTACTTTATGATAAATGTTTATGCACAAAGAACAAATGGTTCAGCATCATTTTTCTTGAGGAAATTATTATAAATAATCAGAATCTGCAAGAAAATTGATAAGACGAACTAGATGAGGCTATTTTAAATGAACACCATATTTAGTAGTAATTTAAAACCAATTAATTCACCTGTGCACTTGAACTGTCCTTAGGGTGACTTGGCTTAGATGCATGCATGTTTGAGCCACCAGAGGTCAGCTTTTCTGTACTTCTTCTTTTGCTTGCTCTTCTTTCCATGACAAGAGTAAACAGACCTGGGGTAGTTAAAATAGTGTGTGTTTCTATATGTGGTCTACTTGAAGTGACCAAGGTAGGCTTAGTAGAGCTTTTGACTGTACAAGTTGGTGCCTTGATCGGAGTTTGATTGGCCATCTTTGATGTCGTTCTTACTCCCTTTGATGACCAAACCACATTCACCTTAGTTTCTCCTCTGATGTTTCTACCTGAAGCAAGGTCCTGAGCACACACAAAACAAATTTGGCTGTCTTAGTTACGTAAGATAAAATAGAGGTTTTAATTTTTTAGACATTAATTTCTATTTTTTTTTTTTTTTTGATAGTTGCATGTTAACTATCAAGAGTTGCATTTTGGTTCAAAGGGCACACATCTTATCAGCTACCTCTGATAGGTAAATCTTTATAACAGTATTAGTCAATAAAGGTCTCACTCAGAAATGCTTCGGCAAAGGTGCCTAGCATTCAATGGCAATATATAACACATGCAATTAAATCAACAAGGGGACTTGAGATTAAGGATCAGTCACAACCTTTTAATTTTTTAGAGCCTCTTCAGCAACAATTCAAGAAAAAATGTTTCTTTTTTGACGTGGGAAAAAAATGGTGAAAGACAAGTGCTGCAATACCTTAACGTAGGAAACTGATTTATAATCCAGAGATTTGGCAATTGATTGTGACTGATGAGAGTTTGATTTGCTTGTATCTAGTGTTGTCCCTCGTGCAACTCTTCTGGGCTTCAGGTCTAATACCTCGTCCTGTGGTTTCTGCATGGCCTCTTTATGGTCAAGATTGCTCCTAAACTGTGATTTCTCCTCTAAATCATCAGTATGACACAATGGTGATGGATTCTCGAATGATTGCACAAGCAACATATCATCAGAGTTCTTAGTTTGCTTAGGACTATCCGAAATTTCTATCTGCAATGTAAGATTAGGCAGTGTGAAATCTGGACATAAGCATCTTTCTTTAAGTGGTTCACTATGGCTGATTTCTTGTTCATAGGATGTTCCAGGTTCAGCTTCTTCTGTGGAAGAATGAACACTGTCGTCTTTCCCATCTCTAATGTTTTCATATTGTATAGCTGCTGCATCTTCTTCTCCACTTTGACTAGAAATACTACAATCACCACTATAATCCAGTGTAAGCTCTGTTTGATGATTCTGTTCAGCTTTCTTTGCTCTAATCCTTCTATAACGTTCTTCAAAATAGGCTTTCTTTTTTGCAACTAGACCATTGAACCTCTCTAGTTCCTCCTGACATCTGTTGTGAGTAAAAACTGACCTCCTTTCCCATGACAATGTTTCAATTGGAAATCGTCCAAAGGAAATGGAACCATGATCAAGCATTTGAGATGCTGGCATTTCCTGGAGGAACAAGTTAGCCATAATTACCTTTATAATTGTGTCTAATAGATGAATGAGAGGGAATTTTGTACAGTAGTGAAGAATAACCATCATCTGCATCAGTATGAATTTTGACTTGCAACATTAGTTCTCAAAAACTCAGTGTCTAAGCAATGGCACCCTTTGTACATTATAGACCAGCATAGCAATTTGTGGACCATAAACTGATGAAAAACCATGCCACACAATTACTTAAAAACTAAAAAGGAAAACATAAAGACTAATTACAGGGAGGCATAAAGAATCTATGCTGATTCTGAAAAGGGAAATATGTGATATAGAAAGGGCATGTATCTGCCATTACCTGCTACAGCCTACAGCATGTTCCAACTAATTCACACTCAGTTTATACAAACCTTAACACAGCCAAAAATGCTAGATTTGCAGCTATCCATAAAAATAACAAAATTGCACAAAAAGCTCTATCAAATGAGCAGAACTAAAGCAAGGCTATCTTAAAATACCAAATGAAGGAAACATGTGCTGCAAAGATAGACTTATCAGTTCCTACTTTTTTTCTATTACAAGGGACGAGAATGATAAGTTTTGATCAATTTCAGTTCAAATACTAGCCTAGTCCATGGCTTGATTGCTCCAGCACCATGAAAATTTTTGTTATGTTTATTGTCTATAGTAGTCCTTTTTTGAGATTCTAACTTATTTGTGCATTCTATGTGAAATCCCATGAAGTAGACTACCTACTGGGCCTTTGGCATTACTTTCTCTCTCAAAATAAGTAAATCATTTTTTTTTCTTTATTACGTATTATGAATTTCGGAACATGAATCTTGCAGTTCATTTATGCTTTATCAATATTTTTAACTGTTTTTTTCATATTTTTTTTTTCATTATGTGAACTATGTTCATTTCCATAATTGCCTCTCTTAGCAACTGCTAATCATTATGTCCTTCATTCTTCAAAATGTCTAATAACAAAACCCTGACTTATGATTCTGTTGTAAACAAATCAATAACATTAGTACCTGAGTGGACAAATAAAAAAGGCTTGCGTAGTATGCAACTCAGGGGCACAAGAACAGGAAATCAAAGAAATTATAGAACGTAGATAATGGGGAAAAAATTACATGTGACTCAAATCCATCAGAGATCTCCTGAGGCCATCCTTGATAAGCTTCATCAACATCAGTTGCCATTTGATTAGTTGTCAAGAAGGAAAAACAACAGAACTAACCATGGAGGGGATACTTCTGGTTCCTGAATGTCATTCTGCACCGCCAACAAAATTTAGCAGCATCAATCATTAAACATACAATTGAATAAGATTAGTAAGAAGGCAGCACATAAAACAAGCCAAGCAATTAATTGACAACAAATAGAAATCAAACTTTATAGTGTGACGTTTTAAGGTGTTTAATTACTTGGACGTAGACATTTAAATGATATCAAGTCTCAATTTTAGTTTCAATCTAACCAGATCCAAGTTACCTCTTTTGTGATTTAGACTAGTGGAAAACTTTTGCCTAACAACCACCGGGCCCAAACTCATAGCCATCTCACATAAGAGAAAGCTATCGTCTTATTTTGCATATCTTCCCTCTTTTTTCTGCCACAAGTTCACATAGGGGCATGGTTAAAGCTGAACATATCATTGCCCCATCATAAATGTACCTTGCTTAATTCGATCAAAAAGAATGTACCTTGCTTATGCAACTCGCTGGAAACTTTACATGCAACGTCCCCTCTTCTCCAAGTCTTCAAGGACAATAGTTACACGTGAGTTCATCAAAACGCAAACAAGCACGCTCCTTTTACTGTCTCCCATCAAGTTATGCGAGAAAAAGGGAAAAGCTAAATAAATTCGCAAAAGAAAGACGTTGGGTCAAGTCTCCATCCCCCACCGATAAGGATGTGCATTTGTTGGGGGTTTAGTTATCAAGCACTCAAGCGGGGCTCCATCAACCATGGACTTTTATGCCACGACATAAATCTAACATGATAACCCACCACGACTATCCGAGCATCTGCTTACATTTCGAGATGAACAGAGCTCTTTTTCGTTGAATACAACCTAAGATTCATTTAGACGCATCTCTACATCCTCAAATTACCTCAAAACTACTCCGATTTCCTCAAAGAAAGAAGCCAAGGAAAATCAAAGATAAAACGACGAGCCAGAAAAATGAAACCCATACTCCATGAATCACAAAGATGAGAGGAGAGGAGACACACCCAAGAAAACATACTTGCTGCAATTTGAGGAAAGCACACTCATATCCAAGCCTAGGGATTCGAAATCGCTGCAGATTCCTTCCTTGGTGAAAAAGGGCACAAAACCCCTGATTACAGAAGAAGAAGAAGAAGAAGAAGTGGAGCGGCGCAGTGGAATGTGGGAAGAGATGACGACCATGTGAGCCTGCCGGTGGACTTTGGAAGCAAGCTATTAATTAATAAGGGAATCGGTGAAAGAGGCGGGAGCAAGAGAGGGGTACCGATCTGACCGTCCATTCGGGCAATGCTACGCTCTAGTCCGTCAGATCATAAGTCATAGGACCCCACCCCACCTCTCTCGGTCTCTAGCCGACTGCATGAGCTGTGGCTTATTTATGACGCCGTATTCTCCTTTCTGCGACATCCCATTCAAGATAATTATTAAACATAAAAACTAATTAAAAATAAAATCTGGAAATAAAATAAATCAGGGAGGTATTTTGTCATAATACAGCAGTTTATTTACGTGAGGAAGGTGTAAGGGGGCGCTTGGTATATATTTGATAATGAGAATGATAATAAGTTTAATTGAGGAGGGAATGATAATGGGAATGATTGCTGAATTGATGGTGCTTGATATATATACTAGAATGTATATTATTCC
>JBBPFQ010685006.1:0-26976 GCA_037974815.1 Kaempferia elegans | reverse complement strand
GTCCTCCCTCCACCTCAGCGGCTTCGTGTGTGTTCCTTGATTTGGCCATCCACGTCACTCTACACCGGAACAGGTACCATTGTAGATAGAATATAGCATGTAACTCAGCAGCAAATGTAAACACTTACATCAACTGATGATGCCCGCAGATTCAAAGCTTCGTGCTTACCGTCGGAAGCGAAATCACAGACGAACTGAAAAACACTTCCAATATCCACGAACCAAATCCTGAATAGAAACGGCCTCTGTTTCTCCGTTGTCTTTTCCTTCCTCTATTCTTCTTCTTATATAGATAACTTAGGCGTAACTTGGGCGGCGTGAAATTATTAGTAATAATTCCTTTTACGTTACAGCCGGAGCAATAACTTCTTTGGCAGCGAAGTTCGATGAAACGTCGTCTGAAGCACAGTAACGCCAGCGTTCGATGAAACGTCGTCCAAAGGACAATAACGCCAACATTTAATCTACATGACTCTAGATTGCTTTAAAATCAAAAGGAAGTCATATACAGACTCTAGAGGGTTCAGGGAATGGATGAGAGTTTTTTTTTTTTTTGGAGTAATTTAATTATACTATATTACCATTTTCAATTGAAAAAGAAGGTGGTAATATGTGGTAAGAAGTGATAACACTTTAACTCAATCGATCCAATTTCATTGGCTCCTCGACTAGATATAAATCAAGGGGATTTCGATTAGAAATAGTAGCACATGTAGATGGTGAGGTAGCTTAGCAATTGTAAGAGCTTCCACATCATATTCTTTATTCAAAATTTAAAATTTATGATAAAAAATTTACTTTATTAAATTTTAATATCTACTTTTTATTACATAATACATTAACTTCTCTATAATTTATCTTATATTTATTTTATTATTATTTTTTCTCTTTCCTCTATATTTTTTATTATTAAAGGGAGGTGAGAGAAATATTTTTATTATTAGAGAGAGGAGAGAAAAATACTATTTTAATGTTTAGGGAATGGAACTATTCATGAAATGTATATTTAGGGAATGAGTATGATAGTTGATGTAGAAATTTTTTTTGTATAAATTGTAAATTTTAGGATAAAATTTTAATTTAGGATAATTGATATGGATGCACTAACAATTTAAAAAGATGAAGGTTCATGCAATATATGAGAGTGTATATTTTTTTTAACATCGAATAAAAAAAAAAAACGGAATGGAAGGGTGCTCTTTTTATTATAAAATTAAAAAAGAAACAAAAACACTTTTAAAGAAAACGATGCGCCATTTTTTTCTTCTCAAAATTAAGTTTATACCATGGCCATTGTTGTGGCCCATTAAAGGCCCACACAACGCTTTCCTTAACTATCCAAGCAAGTAGGCTCGTGCGGCGTGTGG
Organism: Kaempferia elegans; assembly: GCA_037974815.1. NCBI lineage: Eukaryota > Viridiplantae > Streptophyta > Magnoliopsida > Zingiberales > Zingiberaceae > Kaempferia > Kaempferia elegans. The sequence goes on along the minus strand of JBBPFQ010685006.1, from coordinate 25,609 downwards.
TTAGTAATTCGCTCGTTATCTTCATTCCAACTTAGCAACGAGAACGGAGAAGCAATGGCCACTGCCGCCGGCGTCATCCCCACCGCCTCCACCATAACCTACCGCACGAGACCTTCCTCCACATACGCCTCAGCCGGCCCACTTTCGTCCTCTTCCTCCTCCCCTTCTCGTCATCATCGCCTCCCTCGCCCGTTCCGTCTCCGGCCCGGGAATCCTTCGTGGAAAAGAAGCCCTAAGTCTAGGGTATGTTCTTCGAGATTTTTAAATTGAAGATATTTGCCGCAATTGCTGATGTTTCGCTTGTTGTATCACTTGTGCAGGACTTACGATTGGTTTGTTACGCCGCCAAGGAGCCGCTCAAGGTGATGATATCGGGGGCTCCTGCCTCCGGAAAAGGGACTCAGTGTGAGATGATCGCGAAGAAGGTTCGTTCTCTATCTTTATGTTAGGCCACTATGCAAATATGCAATTTTCAGCTTGAAAGTTTGCATAGAAGGATCAGTCTCCCCAGTTGATGGAGGCTTGACAATATATATGGACTGGAATTCTCTACAAAAATTTGTATTGTTAACCCAAACAATTTGCACAACCAAGGTATTGATTGAAGTGAGGTACCAACTGTATTTGAGTCAGAAAAAAATATCACGGAGAAAAAAAACCGTAGAAGATTTGTTAAGATGAATTTATGGAATGACGAGATAGGATTAAATAAAAGATTACCATATGTGAGTAGCTAGATGGAGTTCCAATATATGGTCAAATGATAGAAAATGCATATAACACGCGATGAGTTTATTCAAAGACAACTATTAAATTCTATAGTTGAACAAGATGAATTATAGAATTAAAGAGGTTAGATGTGGGGGAAGACCAAATACAATTCTACTTTGCTATATGGCCTTTCATAGAATTCATTGGCTTGACAAAATCTCTATAGCCACACCAAATAGTGTGATTTGGTTTTTTGTTGTATGGTGCAATGTGAAGAGGGAAATACCACAAAATAATTAGTCGAAGTCGTATGAACATCCTTGCAAATACAATTGTGCATATTTACCACATAATTTTAGTTATGTAGTATCCCATTCTAAATTAAAATTTTGCATATATGTCATTGGGGAATTCATTTTTCTTAAGTTAGTAAATAAATTTTGTAATATTATCCTAATTTTCAGATATAAGAAATGAAGTTTAAAATATATCACTTATTGATAATACCATTTTTTCTTCAATATACTTTATTTGTTTAGTATTTCATAGTGTTGTAAACGGCGGTAGGTGGTGGTGGTGTGGTCAATGACCGCCTACCATCTAGGTGGTGCCTAGGCAGTTGAATTTTTTTTACTATTTTTATGCATAATTAAATAATATATTAACTAAAGGATAATTTTTTTAAAAAAAAATTACTATAAAATATATCAACTAAAAATAAAAATGTTAATCTAAATATAATTTTAAATAAATAATAATAATAATTTTTAAATATATATTAAATTAATAGGATAATTTTATTGGCCTTTAATTAAACATATTTAAAAATCATCCCAATCATGATTAAAATTATTCATCTAGAATTTCAATTAAATCCTTTCACAAGGTAATGTGGTTCAAGGCGGTGCGGTTGAGGTCCGCCTCCCGCCTAGGTGGCCGCCTCAACTGCCATTTAGAACACTGGTATTTCGAAATGACATTTTAATATTTCTAGAATGACATTGGTAAATTTCACAAAGGATACACCTAAAGTTAGGAATTTCTCAACAAAGGCATTTGGTATCAGAAGTTTCCAAAGGGTGCATTTCTCTCACCTTTTTCTTTTAGATACCAAAAACACCTCTTTATTCCAACTATCCCCTTATGCGCAGGAGCCATCATGTTCACCCAGTCAAATCACCTTGGTAGCCTTGAACATGAAAATGTTGTACTCCCGAGTGTTTTGACCATGAGTTTTGATGTTTGGGCAAAAGATTTAACTTAGGCATTGCATAGTGATCTAATATGTGTGTGTAAGTGCGTAGGGATTTAGAAATACACACAGGTATGTGGAAGTGTGGAGAAAGGTGGTATGAGACACCTGAGGGGCACGATGAGTATCGAAGGCAGGTACACCTATAGCAGAAGACGCAAACAATAAAGAAAGATAGCATGGGAATAGTGCATCCGAGGGATGAAAAACTTGGTGGAAAAGTACATCGGTAGAGCGAAAAAGAAGCACACTAGAAGTGAGTCAGAGGATCCAATGCATTTGAGGGATGAGAAGCCAAGTGGAAGATTGCACAAGGTAAATTGTTGTGAGATGAGGATTGAGTGAACTTGTATTTGGGCGAAGAGTAAAACTCAACCTAAGCAGACTCAGCCTTAGAAGGTCAAAGTCGAAATTTCGAGCTACCGAAAAGGTTTTTCGAACAATCGGAACTGTGGCGATTGAAACTCTGTTCAGCCAACTGGTGCATAGGATAAAGAGTCATCTCGACGAACAAGATATGGAGTCGATTGATACAGGAGATTCGGGGGAAGATCCTAATTGATTGGAGTTGTAGTCCACCAGAAGAAGTATTTGGGTGACTGGAAGGACTCGTGAATGACGTCAACTAACGAAGTCAGGCGATTGAAAGTGCAGTCAATCAAAAAGTGTTATGGGCTACTAGAACCTTGCCACATCAACAACTTCGTAACAACAAGAAACTTCGTGGAGGAAGCTTATAAATAAGACGACAGGCTTGAAGCAAAACATAGACATACACACATAAAAAAAGAATTATATTCGCCTTTTTTAAAGCCTTTGAGTGTTTTATTTTACTTGCTCACTGTTGAAAGAGGTTTGTCCAACTCCGACACTTTATCCAAGAGGAGAAAGATAGTGAACTCAATGTGCATTGGCTGTGGACTAGCAATTCTAGGAAATTGTGAACCATGTAAATTGACATGTTCTCTGGTATGTGCTTGTATTTTGATTGAACTTTTGCTAACTTGTGTGTTTATCTTGCTGAAATCGCAGTAAGAGAAGATTATTTTAAAATTTACAGGCACGCTATTCACCCCCACTCCCTCCAACAATCCTACCTAAGGGGCTCAACAGAAAATATGAGTAAAACTTTGGAGTCACTGTCTCAGGAACACATTCATGCTCTTTTTTTGTATCTCATGCACGAGAAGAATATCAAGGTAATTTGGCCAAGGAACCAAGTAACCAACACAAACATGTCAAAATGCAACAGAAAGACCATATTTAAATCAATGTTGTCCTGGGAACATGTCCATGCTTTATTTTTGTATATTATCATGGGAGGTCATCAAAATGATTTGTTTAGTCACCTTAATGTCCTAAAACAACTAACAAATCAAATATATCTCAATGGTAGCCTCGTCCAAAATGATAATAATGAGGTCCTAAAAATAGAATGAAAAAAAGAAAGAGGTGAGAGGAAGTGTGCCCTTCAGGAGTTGTTTAAACCACGTGCGTCTGTTGGAAATTGTCAGTTTTAAGTGTCTTTTAGGAAATTTTCCAATTACATTTAAATACGAGTAGATGATTGAAACAATATAAAAGGCTATTTTGGGTATATAATTTTTGACCAAACATCATTAACCTAAGTTTAGTTCAAATCAATGGTATTTATGAGAGATTTGTAAATTTAGAAGGATATATATGAAATATTAGATTCTATAATGATAAATATGAAATTTGTTGTTTTCAAAGGGTAAAGGGTAACTACGTGTTTGCCCCAAATAATCAATGCATCTTCAGATATAGAATGTCTATCTGCTTGTATTTCATCTATATGGCTCCAAAATCATCATCGTCATCAAGTCATGCTTGTCCCAATCAAGATGGATCTGCTACACATTTACTCTCTAATTTTTATGGCTGCAATTGTAGTTCAATTGCAATATTAACCAGTCACTGAAACTTCAATTGCACTTGGTTTTCAATTATCATTTACATCTTAAAAGATTCTTATTTGGTGTTAATCTATATTCTAGTATGGGTTGGTGCACATCTCAACGGGAGATCTTCTGCGATCAGAAGTTGCTGCAGAGACAGAGATTGGAAAGAAGGCAAAAGAATTCATGGATAACGGGATGCTTGTCCCTGATGAAATAGTTACAAATGTATATGCTTAAGCTTCTGGCACCTTTGCATTTCATTCCAAAGACTTCTAACTGTACTGCTCTTCATGGTCAGATGGTTTTATCACGGCTGTCACAAAATGATGTGAGAGAGAAAGGTTGGCTTCTTGATGGGTATCCGAGGAGTTCATCGCAAGCAGAGAGCCTTGAGGGGGTGAAACTAAGACCTGATGTGTTCATTCTCCTAGATGTATGTCATTTGTAGTCATAATATTAGTTTTTTTTTTTGCTAGATAAAATTAACTCCTGATCATTTAATACAATCTCATTGATTGGAACGTATGCTTTCAGTAATCCATATTTAATTGGTTTTGTGGAAGATCTTGGCTTCTCATCTGTTGAGCCTTGCAATGAGAAGGACATTTATATCTTAAACATCATCATTTTAATTTATCTACCTTACAAATAATATGGTATTCCTTATCAAAGTGTGGTATCTGAATTTGCAATCAAATTTTCGTTTCAAGTTCTTGTATCTGCATATGATGGTTAATGACACAACTTAAAATGGTAAAAAAAAATAGAAAGATAGTAGTAACTTGAAACAGGGCGTATACCAAAATTTGGAATTTCTCTTAAGAGCTTAGGTGAGGATAAAAGCAGCAATAAAAGAAGCATGATTAATACTTGACAATTAAAAGGCAATTTTTTTTATAAAAAAATATTTTTTAAAAGACATACTAATAATTTAATGAGTCTCTCTAAATTTTCTTGGAACATTTAAACTGATTACAAAACATTCCACAAATATAGTCATCAAACAGAGAAGTGGGTGGGTAGTTACAGAACTTTGTTTCTATTCACAGATATATGTAAAACATTTATGACCAAATTCTGCATTCCTGCTTCCTAGTTTCTAGTGTATTTTATGGAGTTAAGTCAGAGAAAATTTAGTTAATTTTTCATAATGGCATTTATTTCAGACATGTGGATAGGGTACATGTAAATTTAATTGATTTCAAATTTGTATATTACCTGCTGAATCCTCTGTAACAACACTCAAGGCCCAACAGGCTTGATTTTTCACATACTTCTACTGTTAACATTCAGGTTCCTGATGAAATTCTAATCGACAGATGCATCGGAAGAAGGCTGGACCCAGTTACTGGAAAGATTTATCATCTTAAGAACTTCCCTCCTGAGATGGACGAAATTTCTGCACGGATAATAACTCGAACTGATGATAGTGAGGAAAAGGTCATTGTACTCTTCTCTTTCCTCACCATTTATTATGCTTTTGCCTTTGGCTTACCCTTTTCTTTTCCCACTGTTTTCATGTTTTTCTTGGTTGTAAACTTGACACAACACCAAAATTGAACCATTGAATTATAACAGAATTTGGAACGAAGTTGATGAAGTGAAGAAGATAATAACCTCACCTAGAGAAAAACTCACATAAAAAAGACAAATTGAAAATTATATTAATTTAAAAATAATTAAAATGCAAAACTGGACTCTCAACTTCTTTTATAGACTCAACTTGACAATAAATATTCTGAATAATAAAAATAGACTAATCTTAATAGGGATTATAATTATTTTCTTTTTATTATCAAAATATAAAATGTTAATTATCAAATGATAAAAATCAAATCTCTTATTTATTGCAAATGCGTGAATTTTCAATATTTTGCAATTTCTTTCCTTTTATTGTGGATGTGACAATCTGAAATTTATCTTCAATTTTTTTTTTTCTAAAATTATTTTCTTGATTATGTTATTTGATTCTTGCCTACATTATTCTCCCTCACTGAGGAGAACTCAACTCGTGGTGAGTTGTTGGCTTCTCTTTTTCGGTAGTTGTTTAAGCAAAAGGAACAATTGCTTTAGTAACTTTGTCTAGCAATGTTTCTTTATTATTTTTATTCTTTGGACTTCCCTTCCAATGAGAAAGAAATCAATGAACTTTGTTCTCTTTTTTGTAATTTGACTTCGAGATGTACCAATGTGGCCAAATTCCTTCACTGAATATTTGTTTCCTTGTCTACATTAGAACTCAGGGCCAAACTCCTTAAGTAATTTGATGTCAAAGGTCAACTTCCAAATGAGTTTGATGGTCCGTCCATAGATGCTCCTGCTTGTGCATCTTTCATATCATAAACTATCTACCTTTCATATATTATGTTTGTGGAAGCAATTCTACATTATTTCTGGTGCATGCCATATATTATGCATATGGAAAATGATATTTACCAATGACGACAGGAAACCAATCAGTTATTCTTCCTTCTAAACAATGCTGTATGTTTGGCGATGAATTGATGCTTTTTATATTATTTTATGACACTTCTATGTAAAATTTACCAAGGTTTTCCTCATGTTTCAATGTGGCATATCGAACTGGCATTTATACTATTTACATTAGATGTTCCAAATTCTTGCTATTAATTAGAGATTTTTTTTAAAAAAAATCAAATTAGTTTGTGCTTTCTGTTTCAAATGTGACATTAACGCCTACTGAAAACATAATGGTGGTCAAAAGAATGTTGTTAGCTAGTTAGAGATTTTTCTTTTCAACCAAACTAGTTTGTTGTTTCTGCTTCAAGTGTCATAGCATCTTAATAATTCTCCAGATAACACAACATTGGTATCAATTGCAATTGAAAACCTAATGGTTGTCAAAAGAACACTGTAGTAAATCTTTGTTCAACATCTTAATTGTTGGTGCATATTGAAATTTCTTCACTAAATAAATTTCATGCATATCACCTGCATTTCCGAAGGGGAACCTTGGTGCAACGGTAAAGTTACTGGCGTGTGACCTAGAGGCTAGAGGTCATGGGTTTGAGTTTCAGAAATAGCCTCTTGTAAAACAGGGTAAGACTGTATACAATAGACCCTTCTCTGGACCCCGCATTGCCAGGAGCTTCATGCACAGAGCTGCCTAATCACGTGCATTTCCATTCTGTAATTTCAAAGTACTTTGAGTTTTAATAACATGTTGTGTTCTATTTGACAACATCAAATTATGAGTTTTTCTTGCACTCAGGAATCCATGCATTGTGGAATGTGATTATCAACAGCCTATGTCCCTTTTCTTTTATAAACAAATAACATCATCTAAATGGAGAGTGTTTTGCTATGGCCAGGTCAAATCACGTCTTGAGACATATAAGAGGAATTGTGACTCCATTTTGCCGATATACAAGGATTTGCTGAAGAAGGTGTGTATTTTTACTATTAGATGCCATAACAATTTTGTACCAAAAAGGGGAAAAGGTTGTAACATAATTTATCCAAATACTTGAATAACATAGGTCAATGGAAATCGTCCAAAAGAGAATGTGTTTGCCGATATTGACTCTCTGTTGCAGCAGATTGGTGATGATTTTGCAAAGACCAAATACTTGGAGGTAATTGATGGTAAACACTTTAGAACTTATAAGAAAAAATTAATTCTGATTTGCTTCTTCATTGTCACATTATGAAACGATAATGACAAGGGAAGTATTTCAACAAATTCATTATTGCTTGCAACTTTTAGAATTTTATTGAAAGAATATGAGGAATTGAGGATTGCACATTATTGTGATATTTGCTGAAACTAATATGTATGTATCATATTCCTAGTAGCTTCAATACCTTGCCCTACAAGAGAATAGTCAATTTGTTCTTGGGTAGATTTCTGCACTAGATACTTCTTTATATTTTACCTCAGATGAATGCTTCTTTTTCTTTGGAAAAGAAAGAATTCAGTTCTTCACATCCCTTATTTAAAATTTTAGCTAACCTATTATAATCCCTGAGCCTTTCCATGGGAAGGATCCACTTGTCTGGTTGTTGGCCCCTGATGATTGCTTCTCTATGAAATTAGTTTAGATATCATATCCTTTGGTGGCGTTTGTTTCCATGGCCCTCCTTAGGAAGGTGAGGACCACATCAGAGGTGAACTTTTTTGGATGGATGGTTGTACACTTGACTTCTATCAAAAACCTTCCTACACCTTGCAACATCATTATTCCCTCAATTTGCATAGTGTGTAATTCTCATGACAAAATACAAGAACAACTATGCTTCACCTGCCCTTATGCTGTTCTTGGATAGGTCTGTTTGACAATACCCCCTGGCGTGCCCCAATTGCATAGTGTGGGATTCCCAGGACAAAACGCAAGAACTATGCTGCACCTGCTCTTATACTGTTCTTGGATAGTCAACCTTGCTTGACAAAGCTTCCCGTGTGTCTTTTAGACACTGTCTTGTACATCTCCAGGTCTGTTTCAAAGAGGATTGTGATCACCTTACAGGCTTACACAGACTGATTGTTTGTTTGGCACAAACCAATTGAACTGAAAGAAATTATTGCATCTTCAAGCATCAAAGTTGTGTGGTGCGCAGGACAACCTGTTCAGAGACTTGTTAAAAGCTGCTGCGGTCTCATGCAATCTAGATCCTCTATTATATTATGATTTTGCTCCCAAGACTAAATACAACATTTAATCATGTCATCTTTAGTATTTGGGAGTATAGCTTACATTTTTTTAAAATTTGCAAAATTATGTGGGTGGGGCATACCCTCCCTTTCCCAGGATTCCTTACTTGGTTATATAGGAAATATGAAATTATTGAAGTGTTCAAAATTTGAGCATTTGTTATCCTTGATTTGCAAGTCTTTGCTTTTGCTTTTTTACTTTAGTTGCTGGAAAGATTTCGAATATCCTTTATAAAATCTGTAGGTCAAAATCTGAAGAATTTAGTTGAATTGATTTTGCTTGATTAAGTTTTTTCATTTCTCCCTGTAAAATTTCATGTGAATACAGTTATTTAGAACTTTTATATTGTCCCATATCTGTCATTTAAGCAACCATGTATCATGGTTTCCGTTGCATTTTACTTCACTAGGAAACTCAAAGAGCACTCTGAAATTCTCTTCATCAAGCAAGGTATGTATCAATCTTATTACTGTAGTTTGGCGACAATGCATCAAGAAAGTTGTAAGATTCATTTTTGTTTTAAATGCTCTTCCTCAGGATGAATGGAGAGGTATTCCTACTAGACTGAATAATGTTCCTCATTCCAAAGAGATACGGACATATTTCTATGCTGATGTGCTACAAGCTACTCAAAATGCTATAAATGATAAAAGAAAAAGAGTGAAGGTCAGATACTAAGAACTATTTTTCTGTGAAGAACTTGAATAGTTGGTTGAGTTATAGAAAATTGAATTTCCATACCTATCCATTTGCTTTTGTAGAATTCATAATGTTAGTTAGTTAAGAACCACAAAGTAAGATGTACTTACACCTAAATGCGCCTCTACCTTGTTATGTGGATCCAGTTATTGAGTTTTTTCTTGTGTTGGAGTCTAGCTGATCAGTTTTGTCAATTTTCAGAATTTTTTAAAATATTTATATTCTATGCAAAATTATAAAACTTGGTTCAAATTGTGTCATTTGAGTTGGGACAGGTCATATTATGCAAATTTTATTTTAAACCCATATCTTTAAGAATAATATAACACAAGCACGATAGTTAAAATGGAGGAGGGTGTCACGTAATCTTTGTGATTGAAAGCTTCCTCTAAAGCTTAAAGAGAATATCTATAAATCAACAATTAGACCTAATATGTTATATGGAGCTGAATATGGGACTTGAAGTGAGCACACGAGTAAAAGATGAGAGTCGCAGAGATGAGAATGTTAAGGTGGATGGACTGATATAAGAAGACGCACATGATAAAAAATAAATTGCACCTACTGAGAGAAAACTTCAAGAGACGCATTTAAGATGATATGGATATATACTTGGGCTACCAATATATGTCCCAATTAGGTGACGTGAGGCCACGACAAATACATATATTAATTAAGGAAGAGGAGACTAAAAAAGACTTGATTAGCAATAATAAAATGGGATATAGTTCATTTAAATATAGATGATAATATAGTAGATAATTGAGCCTAATGGAGTAAGAGGATCCATATATGGAGTAAGAGGATCCATATAGACTTGGATATTGTTGTATCTTTAAGAATAATATAATTATTGGACATATGTGGACTTTATTTTTGTCACTAAAACCTTTTTCAGATTAGAATTTTTCAGTTTTTGTATTGAAATCTAAATGTCAAAAAAAAAAGAAAATGTCAAGTTAGAATTTTCCAGTTTATAGAAATCTATTTTTTGAAAACATCCTGAATTAAAAACTAAAATTGACTCAAGAAGAAAACCTGAATTTCTGGTCAAGTTAGTCGTGTTTCACCTGTAAATTTCATTCCCTTGTAAAGTCCAAAATGATCTTGGATGAATTTGTTTGCATATTTTCTTCAATTCAATGAGAACAAATTGAATTGCAATTCTTACAACCTTGATGATCTCATATCATTCTTTAGATTCCTTGTGCTTCCGTGAAGTTGTTGACAAACACAACTTTTAAATATCCTTATGCTGGCCTCACAGATGAGGAAAGAGTGTTAATTAATAAAACTTGGTTCAAATTGGTTTAATTAACCCTTAAAACATGTTAATTAATCAACATGAGACTCGTCGGCTTTCTGTACTTTCCTGTTTTCTTTGGCAAACAACTTTTTCCATCTGACTGGACTCCAATTTCTACAATTATTTTTGGTAAAGCAAGGTATTTTAGATTTAACTCCAACCTTGTTGACAAGACTAAGATACCAATTGTAAGGACAAATTACACGGCCCAGCCATGCTGAGGCCTAATTGTATTTAGACTCGCTTTAGGTTCTGAAACTGAACATAGAGTACTCTAAAATATACACAAACAATAGAAATATGTATTTTATATTTTTATTATTTTTCATTCAATCTAATTTGGTTCACACGAATCAAATACAATGCAACTCTGCAACTCTCTCCAATGATGATCTTTTGTGAATTTGTCTTTTTACCTCATATAATGCTCATGATCTCTAATGATGCACAAATGGCAAACTTTCAAGGTTCTCATGTGGCTTAAATGGAAAAAGAGTTACAGATTTATTCTTACTGGGAATAAATCTTAGAAGAATACTATTTCTGCTGATTTAGCAGCGAAGAAACATTATTTAGTTGTATCATTGAGGATATGACGCGTAGCTTTCTGCACAGAGATTATTTTGTTGAAAGTTGAAACTAGTGCTTTTTTCTATCACACAGGTGGAGATCAACATTCCCGAGCTTAACCCAGAAATGGTAACCAATATTGTCAATGTTGCTCCACAAATTTGCTTTGTACCTAACTATTCCTCTGTGCTGCCCAGGATGTTTACAGAATTGGAACTCTTATGGAACTTGTACGAACTCTTGCTCTTTCATTTGCTGACGATGGAAAGTGCGTCAAAGTAAGTTGTCAATTCTGGACTATGGCTGTAAAAATGGTTTTAAATTGTTCAGGTTAAGTTTTAAGAGTTGCCAATTGTCTATCTTAGGTTTGTGTTCAAGGTTCAATGGGTGAAGGTGCACTTTCTGGAATGCCATTGCAGCTTGCTGGAACCCGAAAGATTCTGGAATTTATGGATTGGGGTGAATATGATGCTCTAGGAACCTTTGTTAAAATTGGATCAATAGGTCTGCCACCAAAATCTAATTTCTTTCTTGTACAAACATTACTTCTTGTTGAAGTGCTTAATTGCTTATCATAATGTTCATTAGCTTACTATTTCATTAACTGGGTTGGCTCCGACATTATAGTAAGATCAGAGTAGCTGTAATGTAACCAACAATTGAACCTTGGATATTTGATCATAGATAGCATAAGCTGAATTGTCATCCTGAATAGCAGATGAGAGCATATATTGTGTTTGAATAAAACATTTAATTATCTAAAATTTAGTAATGAATCCTTCTCCTGAACAATTGTTTCTCTTCTAAAACATGTACCAAGCCACCAACCATCCTCTTAATAATGGTTCACAGCTAGAAAGCATATTAACTGTTGAGTTTTGAGCTAAAACAGGGTTACTTCACACAAAATTTGATATATTAAGACCAATATATCATTTTTCACGTGTGCACCTGGCAATTCATTGCCCATGTTCTGTTACAGTTATTCATGGAGAAATTATTTCCTAATGGCAGTTGTGTGGTTTCCTTTCAGGAACTTGATAACTTAGATAGCTATTATAATCGAATTTTTGCATGGTTAATTAATCTTCTGTCAGAAAATAGGTCCTAAAGAGGTTGAAGAACAAGATGATATATTTATTCTTGTAGCTCCGCAAAATGCTGTTGGAAACTGTATAATTGATGTGAGTGATTATCAGAAAAATCATTGTTTTGTTTGCATGTTCATATAGAAAAATTTTGGCTAACTGCTGATTGTGTGCTTAGGACATGAAAGCTATGACAGATGCGGCCGGTGAACGTCCTGTGATTCTTGTCAATCCCCGCCTTAAGGTTGTACAAATGTTTCCTAACATTCTGCAACTTCTCTCATATCAAAGATATGTTTTTCTCAATTTCTTTCTCAATCTTCTCAGATGCAAAGAAACCACTTTCTGTAGTGTGGGCACTTGAACAGTTGTACCAATTATGGGATTTCAAACACTTAATACAACTTATGTTTAAGTGCAGTGTAACTGCACAGTAGAATTTTTAGAGAATAAATCTTAATTGATGAAATGATGATACTGAGTTTTGTTTTTTGCACATTTAACTGATCAAGACATCAATTCAGATTAAATCAGTTCTCTCTCCCCTTAGGTACCAACAAAAATGACAACCCATTGTATATCAAACACCTCCCCTCAATATCTGGATTAAAAGCCCATTTACATCATAGAACTCTCAGAAAATTAATATTTTTGAATGATAAAGTTATGATATTAAGTTCTATTATTTAACAGATATAACTATATAAGTATACGAATGACTAATATATTCAAACTTTAGCTTGTTCTTAGATGAAAATTTTCAAACCACTATGGGTGTGCTTTGTTCACAGAGGAATGGAATAAATATTTTAGGGAATAAAATAGAAATATGTATTCTTTAGTTTGGTTTGTATAATGAAATTGGCACAAAATAACTATTCTAATGTTTGATTAGTAGAAATGTTATAATATAATGGAAACTTTTCTCTACTTAAATACTTTGTTTGACTTGTTTAGTTCACATGATTTGCTCACTCGACCATCTAACATAATCAGTCCGTGCGACATATTCTCCTGACCGACCCAATCGACATGATTGGTAGAAGCAGACCAATTGATTCAATCAGTTAGTCTAGGTTCATTACTCTGCTTACACTTCTTGGCGCATCCTGGCTAATTGGCTTAGTCACCCCAACTAGCCTTTCAAGCTGTCAGCTCAGATTGATGTGATTTGGTTGCTTGCCCCAATTAGCTCATCCAACTTGACCAATTCACCCAATGGCAGCAAAAGGTGGAATCCGCCACCCCAACGGCCCCACACGGGCGTGGTCGGCCCCACGACTATCTATAAGGAGGTAAATTAGGAAATTGTAGTTGGCCTACTGGGAAGACTTTTTTTTCTCAGCTTTGCTGAGATTCGAACCCTTGCTCTATGGTAGTAACTCTGCCCCGCACTAGCCAACTCAACCTTGCCCCCGGGGTTTGACCAATTCACCCAACCCACTTGATAATGTGGCATGCCAGTACACCCCACCTAGTTCAAATACCTTCCCCAATCATTTGATTAAATAGTCACCCAACCGCTTAGGCTTCCCTAACCAACTCAATTTACCCAAACAATTTGATTTGCTTTATTCAATTGGACTGGATGCCTGAGCCAGGCCTATTCCACTGGCCTGCTTGGGTCTGACTTATCCGGTGCAGCTAGCTTGATGATCCTTTCAATCTCTCTAGCCCCACTACATCCAACCTTCCAATCAGGGATGAAATATATATAAGGAATAGCTACTCAAGAATTTTTGTCTTATGAATTGGTTGATAATTCAGTATGGATTGGTATTTCGATGCCACTTTTGGATGTTTATTCCATGGTAATTATAGCTATTCCTATAAACCAAATGCACCACTTGTTTTTTATGCAACAAGCAGCTTAACATTCTGCTGGTGGCCATGTAGCTTGATTTTTCCTCACAGTAATTGTTTATTGTGATGTAAAGACTGAGTAATCATTGCTTCAAGTATTTGAAAAGATTCTTCTGTACCTATGTATTGCTTGCCATTTTTTTCTCATGTTCTCAGGAATTTATGGCACATGTCGCTTAGAAATTTATCTCATTGTAATACTATTTTCCCACATTTGAGACTTTCAGGATTTGCCAGCATCAAGTGGCATAATGCAAGTACGTGAAACTTTACTTACACTAGAAATTTGCTAAAAGATTCATTTGTGTTGTTGCTGAGCATTATTTGAATTTTTGAAGACAATGGGAAGAGCAGAGAGATTAGAATATGCTGCATCATTCGAGAACTGCTACTCCTTTCGGCTGCTGTATTATGCTGGAACACAGTATCCTATCATGGGCGCTTTAAGGTTATCAATTTTTTTGGCATTTCACTTCCTTGTATGTTGTAATTTATAATTCAAAATTTTATAATTAAACTGAGAAAACCACTAGTTGAAAAGGAACAAAATTGCTATTAATTCTACAACTCTGCTCCATTTTACCAAGTATCCTTTTCTAACCCTCAAACTGTTTCCCCAAATTAATAAATGGTATGTCATCAATATTGATTTAGATGATTACAATATGCTCAAACATCTGGATGAACTGTGAAAAGTATAATATTGGCAAACTTTCAGTCAGCTTGATGAACAACATTTTGTATCAAAACTGTGTTGAAATTAATGTTGCTGGTATCCAGAAACTGGGTGTATTGGTGAATTTTAGCACAAATTTAATTTAAAATATAGTTTGTCAAGCTGTTTGGTGAAATGACTTGATGGCAAAATAGGATACTTTTGCCAATAAATATATTAATAAATTTTTGAACACGAATGTGTTTGAAAAATTTAATTCATATTTAAAATTCCATTGTTCTCAATATATTGGGTCAAATTGATGTACGAGGGCATGGATATAATCAGTAGAGGTAGAAGAACACATAAGATCTAGTTTCATGACAACCCGAGGTCGTTTGGTCCATCAGCCGATTTTACCCAAAATCGGCTGATGGATCAAATAACCTCAGATTTACATGAAACTAGTTTTTATGTGTTCGCCTACCTCTCCTGATTATGTCCATGCTCTCAAATATCAATTTGACTTAATATTCATTGAGAACAATAATTTTTTGAACACAAATTGAATTTTTCAAATATATTCATTTAACAAATCATTGTTCTCAATATATTTTGTCAAATTGATAATTGAAGGCATGTTTATAATCAGGAGCGGTAGACGAACACATAAAAACTAGTTTCATGTCAATCCGAAGTTATTTGGTTCATCAACCGATTTTGGCCAAAATCGGCTGATGGACCAAATGACTTTGGATTGACATGGCCAAAATTAACTGATGAACCTAACGATCTTGGATTGACATGAAACTAGTTCCTATGTGTTCGTATATATCTCTTGATTATAGACATACTCTCAAACATCAATTTGACAAAATATCTTGAGAATAATGATTTTTTTAACATGAATATGTTTGAAAAATTGAATTTATGTTCAAAAATTCATTGCTCTCAATATATTGAGTCAAATTGATGTTTGAGGGCATGCACATAATCAGGAAAGGTAGATGAACACATAGAAACTAGTTTAATGTCAATCCGAGGTTATTTGGTCTATCAGTCGATTTTGGCCATGCCAATCCAAGGTCATTTGGTCCATCAGCTGGTTTTGGCCAAAATCGACTGATGGACCAAACGATATCGGATTGATATGAAACTAGATTTTATGTGTTCGTCTACCTCTCTTAATTATATCCATGTTCTCAAATATCAATTTGACAAAATATATTGAGAAGAATGATTTTTTTAACATGAATATGTTTAAAAAATTCAATTTATGTTCAAAAATTCATTGTTCTCAATATATTGAGTCAAATCGATGTTTGAGGGCACGGACATAACCAGGAGAGGTAGATGAACACATAGAAATTAGTTTCATGTCAATCTGAGGTCGTTTGGTCTATCAACTAATCGATTAAAAAAATAAAAATAAAATTAGTTCAATTGATTTCGAAATCAGTTGAACTGATTTGTTCGAATTCCGACGATTTTTCACAGAACAAAATCGATTCGACTAATAAAAAAAATCAGTCGACTGATAAGGGTAAAATCGGAAATGGGTATGTGATTTCGTCATTTTGAAACTTACTTACGCGATTTGGTAATTTTGCGACTTTATCTACGCGAGTTTGGCGACTTTACGACAGTGGGAATTTTTAGAGGTTCTGGAAGTTTTTCTTTATGAGGGACCTCATATGGTTGCCCTTTCCATTTTGCCTATTGGATGAGGATCTCCTTCTAAGTTCTGAGTCAAATTTAGGAGACCTACAGAATTTGTGCTGGCTTCTATTTTTTTCAGCTCTCTATTTCATTACAATAATTGATGAGGGCATCTAAGTGTTAAAGGATTGCTCTTTTATATGGTATCAGAGCCATCACTGATCATCTCCTAATCCTCTTGAGAGTTGGTGTCGAGGAGAGGTTGTGTGCATGCCTAATCCTCACCGCCCTTGAGATTAGTGTTTATCTTGTTCATTACTGTGCCAAGGCCAGGATTCTCATGAACAACATAGTTATTGGTGTCTGTTTCCTCCGATATCTTTGATCTGGCAGAATTTCTTTTATGCCCTTGTGTAATATTGTTTGTTAATAAGCTCTAGGTGACCTATTTCAGTTGCAATTAGCACAAAAATGAAGTTACATTGTCTCTCTAATCTCTCAAGTTTAAGAATCTTATTGCTTTTATCAATCATCTTGTCACTCTGATGATATTTTGTTGTCTCGAAGTTGATGCAAATCATCCTAGGCTAGGTGTGTCATCTGATTTGCTTTAGAGGTCCAGAAACATCTGTGTGTCTGTCCGATCATCTTCTTTTGGTTCAATACAGAATGAAGCTACTCACAGCATATTGAGTTTGATAGGGGTGGTAGAGGAAATAAATTATCTAATAATCTGCTGATTTGCATTGTTCTCTTTGATTATTTTCTGATCTTCCTCAGATATTTTTCTGATTAGCAATGATATCTTTCCTTTTAGAATGTTGGAATCTTTGTACTTTTGTGTTGTGTCAGTCTATAAAATATGATGTCATGTATACAATAATTATTATCTTAAATCAAATGTTATCCCCATAATCATCTTGTTTCTACACTAAGCATCCAGAAAATCAAAACAGCGCCCTTCTTTATCCATATCATCATAAGGGTGCCCTTCTTTCAAAAAATTATCAAAACAACATCCCACCTATATTTTTCCTTCCTAAAATATCCTTCACGCTACAGTTTAGTGTTGTTGTACAATACTACGCCATTTGGAGCTGCTTTGGCCAAAGCAGTTCCAAACCTTTATACTGTGTTGACCAAAGCAATTCAACCATGGAGCTACTTTGCTTTGATCTCTGCTACGTCAAAGCAGTTCCAAACCGTGGTGCTGCTTCGACCAAATCAAACCTTAATGTTGTTTTGACCAAACAACTCCAAGGTGGGTTTTCTTTTGGTTTAGTTTTCTTTTTTTGTAGGGGTTTTTTTTTTGTTTTAATTTTTTTAATAGAAAAAAAAGAAGGAAAAGAAAAAAGAAAAGGCATACAGCAGAAAATCTAAATAAAAAATCTATTTTATGTTTTTTGTTTTCTAATAGTTAATTTTAAGAGAAAAAAGGAAAAGGAAACAAAAGGGAAAAATGAAAAAAAGAGAAAGGAAAGAAAATAGAAACATAAAACAGAAAATATAAAAAAAATAAAATAAAAACAGAAAAAAATGTACAAAGCAACTCTAAGATAGAGCATGGAAGGGTATTTTAGACAGAAAAATATAGATGATGCTATTTTGATAATTTTTGAGAGAGTCGCCCTTTTGATGATATAAATAATGAAGTCCATTGTCTTGATTTTTTGCTATTAACATTTATGAGTGCTTAATTGTTTTGGTATTACAAGCATTTCTGCAAACAGAGAATTTTGTTATCGATGTTCAATTCAGTTGTCGGATAGATCCTGGTTTACCATTAGATCTTAGGATTAACATGTCTTTTTTGGTTTGCCTGCTTTGTATTGGTTGCCAATCAAATGAAACCTTTATGCAGAGTGAATCTTAAAATAGACAAATGTGATCATAAAATATGTGTTGCAGGATGTCTTACCCACAGGATTATGAACTTTACAAGAGGATTGATGAATCACTGAAAAAAGAGAAGTATCTTCTTATAGCAACATTTTCTAAAAAGCCAACTGGCGAGGAGATCAACGATGCATTTGAAGGAAAGCCAAGGTAAGAAATCACACTTCTGGAAAATGCATTTCTGTTGTGGAAAATCAGTACAATTTTGTATGAAACATTACGTAAATGTAATGGTTAATTAACAATCAATCATGAACTTTCAAGCTATTAACAAATCTGTTATATCATTATCTATCTTCACCTTATGCCATTTTTGTCATTTTGATACCTCATTAGATTCTTGTCATAAGTATTTTCATGAATTTAAATATCAAATTTTATTTTTAAAACAAATTGTAGTTAAAACTATTGAATTAATAAATAATGGTTTGTTTGAATTTGATGCATATGATTTTTTCTGCAGAAATAGAGAGAAAAGAGCTGCTGGAGTCTGGTACGGTAGCTCAATTTACAAACATTTGAATAACTAACACTAGTAACTGAGAACAAAAGCTTATTTAGTTATATCTGCATGTCAGGGGCTTCTTGAGTAGCATACTGAGCTAGAGAACATTGAGCAAACAACAGAATGTGATTTACAATTTAGGTATTGTACTGATATGTAATCACATCCCTCCGTGGCCAGTTTATCCGGGTACAGTCTTTTTTTGTTTGCCAATATATTATATTGACGTGGAATTGAACTGGAGAACCAAAGGAAAGCAGTTCTATCCAATCTATGTTCATGATTCAGAGAGATTGAAATTCCAATCCTATTTTTGTTGTCGATTTTTGCTTTCCAAGAGTTTTATTTTCTTAGTCGATTTTATTAATATTTCGAACATCTTTCTTAAAGATTATGTTAGTCTTGATCTTATCACTTGGGTCAGCTTCATCAAAGTTTCAAATTAAATATTAAAATTCTGCCTTAATCTTGTCGGTGATATACATTACATCATATTAATCTTTAGATGTATGTACATTCCAAGACATCCTATTGCAAGCATCTTTTCTTATGCTATCTGCACTAAAACATAAATTGGACGTCACTGTTAGTGAGGTTGAAATTGGTATTGATGTTTGCCAGCGAGTCTTGTTCTTGAGCCATGTAGAGTTAACTTCATGGCAAGCAATATGCAAATACCCATTTGACCGTTAAAGATATTGAATAGCAGCTAGTTGTGTATGGCTTGACCTGTGGATCAATAAGTCTTGACTCAGCCCGATGAATGGGCAAGGCTGAGCATGACACAATCTGACTCATTCATCAGAAAGTGATATCAAGTACGGTCCATTTCGTGCTGCAAAATCATATCATGGGCAGTCAAATCCATTTGGCACTGATACAGCATCATACGACGCAAAGGTAACTTTTATTGCTTTTTTTTTTAACTCTGAAATGTCTCTCTCCTGGATTTGAGATCATCATTTTGTCATAGAGTGTTGTTTGAGTGATGGAAACACCTCGTCTATTGTTAGAGCATCTCCAATGAAAGATTTGTGAGTGGTTTATAAAATTAAAAAATCTTTATAAAAAAATTTTAATTATTGTAGAAGTAGGGTTTTAAATTTATAGTTTAAGAATAGATTTAAAAATTTAAACATGATCTTTTATCTTATGAAATTGATGTAATATGCATGAAGTTATACAATTGCATATTATGAATTAGATAAAAAAAGCTCTTAGATCTTTAACCATTGGATATGTTTTAATAAAAATTTATAATATTGATGTGACATATTGAAATTATAAAAAAAAAAACTCATTTAAAGCGCTAACGATTAGAGATCCTTAATTATATTTCCACAAACTCTTACTGGATGCTAAATATTTCAAACATGAAATCACCAAATCCCTCAGCTTAATGTGCCTGCTACCGTGCCCTTGATCCTGTACTGATCACTACCTTCTTGTATCTAATGGTTGTGACCAAATCAGCCATTCAGTGCCCTGTCGAAGCATAAAAAAGGATGCCAGGATTCTTTGATGTACCACTTGTTTTTCGATATGTTCTTTCCATTGATCTTTAGCAGGCACTCATTTTCAGCCAGCCATAAAATGAAATTTAGTATTCCTCTGTAGATCTACTTGTGATGAAACTTAGTCCAACACAGACCAATTTCCAAAATCCTCACTATTGAAATGTAGGAATGAAATGAGTGGGCCGTGCTTATTATTGAGGAATGAAATGGATATTTCGTATTGAAATGTGATAAGCTAAATTTTGAAGGTTAAGCAGAGTCAAGAGATCATTGTTATTGAGAGTTCATTGTTTCTATGCACACAGCCATCGTTCGACCATCAGCCATGGAGATAAATAGAGAAATCAGGCTGGTGTGGCTTTTCCGGTTTGGCCAGTGCCATCGTCTCCGCTCTACCAAATTTCCCGCGGGAACTTGTACGGCTGTCGCACCTCAAATCTGCGCTCCCGCCAAAACCACCCTCCTGGTGCCTGCAAGATCCGCCGTTCCCGCCTTCCACCTCGTCCGATCTCGACACGAACGACTCCCACTGCCCCGATTCCCTGGCCGCTTTCCTCCTCCGGTACCGCCGCCACGCTGCCTGCACTAGGCACGCCGCCCACGCGCGCCACTGGTGCGAGTAGTACCGGAGCGCGTGCTGCAGCCTCTGGCTGTGCATCCTCCTGAACTGGTTCGCCACGGACCGGAGATCTTCCGCCCGCAGCGCGAAGCCCTCCGCTTGCACCGCCACCGTCACCGTCCGCGCGGAGGCCGGTAGCCGGCACGGAGGCTGCGACGGCGCAGCCGGGTGCAGCGCCCACGGCAGCAGCTCCTCGCCGCAGAAGTCGCCCGGCCCCAGGATGGTCGAGCCGTGGTGCCCCGACCGGCCGCCGCGTCCACCGGCGGCGGAGCTCCGCAGCTTCCCGCGGATCACGAACAGCATCTCCGTCACCGGGTCGCCCGCCCGCACCCGCACCGTGCCGGTGGCGCTCTGGAACGACTCCAGACGCTCGCAGATGGCGTCGAGGAGAACGTCATCCATCCCGGAGAAGAAAGATACCTGAATTCGAAAGCGGAATCCATGAACCAAACATGAAAAAGTAGCATCATTACTCCATCGACTGCAGTGTACTTCATACGCACGCGTCGGACGAGATCGATGCAGAGGTGATGCTTGATATCGCGTCGGAGATCGGAAGGCAAGCCTCGGAGTATGGATTCCTCATCAACTCCTCTGGTGGCGAGCCACTGGGACCGATAGAACTGGCGAACTCGACGTCGAAGGTGAGGCGGAAGCTGGCGGTGGCGCATCCACTCTTCCGTGTCTCCTTGCTTCAGCCTCCATTTTTCCACTCTCGCGATGATGGATTGCAAATACGTCTGATCAGAACAATAATAATACCATTCATCACTGTTCCTCATTCATCTCCAAGATTGCATCTTTTTTTTGTGTGTGAAATGAACCGATCGATCATCACCTGCATGTTGCCGATCAATTGAGCAAATAAAATGAGGCTGACCATGGCGATGCCCACAGAGAACAGCGTCTCCCCGAAGAAGGTGCTGTTTACCATATTCTGTCCATTGGAGCTGCAAGAGAACCATTTTGTTGCAGTAAATTAAATAAAATCCCACACGAACATCCAATTAGAAGAAGAAGAAGAAGCCCTTACATCAACTGTTGAAACCCCCACCAGAGGCCATAGCAATACTTATCCCCCAAGTTGACAGAGGGAACCCCAAAGCTCAGAGAATTCAAGAAGATGCCATAGTGGAAGGCGATGCTTGAGTTCTTAGCATCGCAGTTGGCAAAAACCTGCGTGCCGTTCGCCCAGACCTGCCTCTCTGCCAAACTGGACAAGTCACAGTCCAGAAACCTGAATTCGCAGGTCGTCGTTCCATTCATTCCCTCCATCAGGCACTCTTCTTTCCAGCATGTCATCTGCCTTGCTATCGTAAACAGGTACCATATCGCTCCTATTATCTGCAACAACAACAAAAAAACTCGGTGAAGAAAGAAGATCGATGTTTAAATGATGATTTTGATGTTTGATGATAACGCGCGAACATGACTCGCGAGGAGGTACAGCAGGAGATTGTATACGGCTCCTCCCCAGGCACTCTTGGTGATCACACCACCAGTGGCTTCTATGATCTGATCGGTCAATGTGTAGGTGAGGTACAATCTAAGTGAATACTGAACGAGGATGATCAAAGTCACCATCACGTTGCTGGAGTTTCTTGCTGCTGGAATCAGCAGCCAAGTGACCGCCTGCAGAGCAAAAGCAATCGATTAATCAGTCCTGCCGCGGCATTGAACTCTATCCAACCTTTACTTGAGTGAGAGGCAGCGATGCGGCTAAATCTGCGGAGAAATCCGACTTGATGTACCGTCTTCCGATCAGTTTCCGGTTCATGACAAGCTCCCCCTTTGCGAATACTCTCGAATTGGGTGCGGTGTATGCAGTGTGAAACTTCACTACCATGTTAAGCAGGTAGAACAGATTGGTTACTGAGCTCATCAAAGTGACTGAAACACTCAATCCCCGATCCAAGCCGATGCACGAAGAGCCATCCGCGACGATGACTTTGATCGTAGGCCAGTAGAAGATCATCGGATCGATGATCAAAGCGGTGTAGCATGAAACAAGGAAGACACGATTCCACACTATGAATGAAAGGCTTTCGGGGTCTAGTATCCATCTCTTGCATGATTCTTGATGCTTCATCAACCCTCTTGATGAATTTGTTTTGCTACAACAAAGGGATTTCACAGCTCTAGACCTATAAATTTAACCACAAGTCTTTCAGCAACAAAAAAAAAACAGCTGGTTTTCTTCTCTTGAGCTATGAAACAAGCAACTCACCTCATGGTTATCTACCATGCTACTCGATCCAACGACGATGTCATACAAAGTCGAAGCATGGGAAGGGAAGGAAAGGAAGATATTGATCGCACCTCAAGAACTTCTTGCAAGCCATGACTTGCATATTTGAGTGCTAAAAGGTTCAGGTGCCTAGCTTTATAGAGGAATAGTGTTCAAGGGGGGAATTAAGAACTTGGGATGAACTTCTTAATGGGCTCCAAGTCAAGTGTTGAAAGATAAAATGAATAATGATTTAATTTAATTTTAAAGCAAATCTAACACATTGAAAATTTTCATAACACATTAGATATTATTTGTTATAGTTTGTTTATAAAAAAAATATTTAAAGTATATGTTAGCTCCCGGGTCAAAGATGTAGTAGTAGGATGTCTTCTCAATTTCTTAGGCATCTAACGTTCAAGATTCAAATTCGGTGAATTAACAGGTGGATTTCCTTTAATAGGTGGTTGACCTAAAATGTTAGGTTGATGGGCTACCTATTGCAAGTGCTTTTTGATTTTCTCCTATAATAGGTGTAAAACTTTCTTGGAATCGAACTGATCACCCCAAAATTAGTCAGTATAAACTAAACACATAGTGTCAACTAAAAAAAGTATATGTATAAGTTTATTAAAATTTTCTAAAGAATAAATAAGTATTATTAATTTACATTAAATGTATGATAATAGTTATTAATGGAAAATTATTTTATTTTATCTTTTATCACATGAAATAATTATTTGTTTAATAGGAAGATACACACTCTATAAATGATCAAGTAGAAGATGCCAACTGTCCCTTGGGGATTTCAAATGAGAGAAATATCATTGTTAAGGTGGCAAAATTTCAGGTTATTATTGCTATGATTATTTTTTTAAAAAAAAAATAATACATAAAAAAATTAAAGGATATAGTAAGTTTAAAATAAAATAGAAAAGAACAGATAGATTAATTAAATTAGTTATTGTGCTTGAGTTGCAACTTGCAACCCTAAGCTATAATAATATAAGAGTATTTGGTGCCTCACAAGTATGATGATGTATTAGTAAAGCACTTAGAGGAGTGACATCAGAAGAATTCCAAATGAAACAAATATCTTGAAGATTTCTGTGTATACAAATTATATTTCGAATTTTATTTCATAATTAAGCAAAATCCGACTACTTATTAAAAGCATCCACATCAATTTCTCTATTTTATATCTAAAGTTTAGGGTAAATTATCAACTTTATTAAATTTAAATAATCACTTTTTACTGCACATTACATCAGTTACTCTAAATTTTTTATTATCTTTATTTTTTTTTTATTTTCTTCTCTCATTCATTTTTATTATTATTATATTTTTTTTAATGAGTGGAAGAGAGAGATTGAGTGGAAGGAGAGAGATTGAAAGAAATATTATTTTATTTTTAGGGTAAAGATTTCGTTCTCTAAATTTGGATAATATTATTCACAAACTCTAAATTTAGGGAATAGAAAGGATAGCTGATATAAAAAAATTTTAGTTAGCGTGTCTAAAATTTAGAGTAAAAACTTTAAATAGCGAAGCTGATGTGGATGCTCTTAACTTTCAGTTTCAGTTCGGTCGGTTTAAACTTTTAATTTAATTAACATTTTTCTCATTCTTTTAAATATTTTTTAATTATTTAACGATCTTGTCCCTCATTATTTAACTTTGCCGGTTCAAACTTTTAATTTAATTAACTTTTTCCTCATCCTTTTGAATTTTTTTATTATTTAATGATATTGCTCCCCACTATTTAATTTTTAGCTTCGGCTTGTTTAAACTTTCAATTTAACATAATCGTTTTCTCGTCCTTTTGAGTTATTTTATTATTTAACGATCATGTTCCCTTTATTTAACTTTCAATAGTTTATAAAATTATTTTATATTATTTCAAAAGGTTCTTTTAAATTCAAAATAGTAAAAATTAATTTTTAATTTTAATCAGTTTGGTAAATTAATTTGATTTAACCGACTTTTTACACACCCCTTTTAAGCTTTTTTTATTATTATTATTTAACTATCATGTCCCCTTTATTTAATTTTCAATAGTTTATAAAATTATTTTAAATAATTTATTTCATATTACTTCAAAAGGTTTTCTATATTTAAAATACTAAAAATTAATTTTTTATTTCGACCGATTAATTTGGTTTAATCGATGTTTTGTTCGCCTCTCCTTTATATTTTTTTTTATTATTTATTCATCTGACCTACTTTAAGTTTTTTTTATTATTCTCCTTCTTATTATAAAATTATTTTAAATAATTTATTTGATATTATTTCAAAATGTTCTTCAAAATTTAAAATAGTAACAATTAATTTTTTTATTTCAGCCGTAATCGTCCTTTTGTTTACCCTTCTTTAGCGATCTTGCCCCCTTTATTTAGCTTCCAATTAGTTTATAAAATTATTTTAAATAATTTATTTCATATTATTTC
>JBBPFQ010684899.1:0-15132 GCA_037974815.1 Kaempferia elegans | reverse complement strand
CAACTTCCGTCCTTTCCTCGAGCAGCCTTCCTCCCCGGCTTCTCGTCCCTCGGACCGCCCCGCGTATCCTTCTCGTCTGCCGGTGTACTCTTCCGCGATCTCGCCGTCCCTCGGACGCACCGAGCCCGTCGACTCACTTCCCGTGTCGTCTTTCTCGTCCTGTCGCGTCTTCCGCTCGACTTCCTGTGATCCTAAGCTCCTGCACACTTAGTCACAAGGTCAGCAAACCACAGGACCTAGCTTAACTAAGTTGTTCACATCAAAACCAACCTGGGGACCAACACGAGGCAGTTCTTCTCTTGACAGTGTGATGCGTCCAACGTCTTCCATGACCTTTCAATTCAAGTAATTAGAATTCCCATAGACGGCGCCAATTTGATTCTGATTTGAGAAAGCAAAGGGAGTTATGGCACAATAGTCGTTCAAGAAAGAAAACTGTGATCCTTTCTTTAGTTCGTTGCCCCCCTTTTTATACACTCTCCTTCTCTCATATCCATTTCATGCAATTAATAGACTACGTTTAATACAATACAATTCCAACTTCACTTCTTATCATTAACAACTATCTTATGAGGGCGTCAAAAGTAGATGGCATTTAATGAGCTCATTATTGGCTCATGGAATATTAAATGTCTTGTGGTATCTTTATTGTCATTAATATCGTTGTGCGACCGTTCATCATTTAGCCTTTTATTGCTTCAATATGATGTAGCATTAAATAGCGTCTTTTACCGAATGAGATCTTTTTCCGAGTGAGGTGGCTCAAAAGGCGTCCGCGCAGCAAGTCTCCCCGAACGGCCCGATTTGCCGAGCGGGTGTTTTTCCCGAGCGACACGATTTGTCGAGCAGGTGCTTTTCTCTCACATTCCACGTGGTACACGTGTTATATCGCCACATCACTAAGAAAAAAAGTTAGTCTAGGAGGTAGACGCATTGCTACAAAGCTTTAAGCATAGGACAATGTGAATTATGTGTTGAGCTTAATTTGCCGCAAATGCTAATGGTTTTATTGAATTTAAGGTGAGCTATGGTGCTTGTGCATGTCCAATCGGTAGGTCTAGGGTTGGTGGGTGTTTGCTAGGTTGGGAGCCAAGGAGAGGTCTCTAAGTGGCTCAAATGGTTAAGGACTTGAGTCCTCAAGAATGCCTAGTCATGCATCGAACAGTCGCTAAAGAGTCGAGTTGGTCCGTACTTCTACTCTTTTTGTTTGGACACGTGCAAACCTCAAATTGGTCTACCCATTTTACTACTAGATCATATGCTATTAACATTATCTGAGCTTTTGTAAGTTCGAGCCACCATAGATAAAGCTACTTTACGTCTTGCCTTTTGTAAAAGTTATCTGGATGTGTATTCAATTGCACAAATGCGTACAAAATTGTTTGAGATTGAGGTGGTGATACAATGCCAAGATTTGAGATTAAGCACGGGGGATGAGGACCAAAGGCATCTTAAGCTTAGAGGTGGGATACTGAAATTATTGATTTTTCTTTGTATCTTATACCGTACTGAAATATTTAGTATACACAAAAAGCATACCGACATCGTACCGAATTTTTAGTATGATTCAATTTCATACTGTTTAGTGTAAAATTTCAGATTCAATACGGTATATCAAAAATTTTGATATAAATGATATATCAATACTGATACCAATACTAACACTGATATTGAAAATTTTGATATGTACTGAAATTTTTAATATACCGTTAAATCTATATAGTTCGATTTTAGTATTTTTTTCTCCACCCCTACTTAAGCTATACGAAACTACATTTTTGAACAATGTTAAATTAGATTTCTGCAATGTACGAGCACCTAAACTCTTATTTTATTCAAACTATAATTGAATGGAATCTCAAAGCTACAATTCGAAGGAAAACCCACCATCTTGGATGTCCTTACCTTTCTTTCTTTGTTTAGAGATGGATTTCTAATTCCACATTTTTTAAAATGAAAAGGTTACGACAAAGAGTCCAATTCTAACCTTCAAATATATATTCACTCTAAATCTCATTTTTAGATGCGGTGTAGTGGTTAATACGTTATTCTTATTCGCGAAATTAAAGGTCCTCGATCGGTCGATCCTTGGCCGCATTAATTTTCATCACTTATTATAAAAAATAATAGTATTATTCTTTCATGATAAAAGTTAATAGTATAATTTTGTTTAAGTTATAGGGGGCATTTTGCATTTTTTCCTCCTACAACGTAAAATGATGTCATCGGATCAAACCGCTCCGCTCGACGTTATTTCTCCATCGTCTCGCCGCCCTCGCTGCCGGATCTTCCGATGGTACGTTCCCTTCCTCCACCTGATCGCTTATCTTTCATTCTCGTTGATTCCGGCATTTTTTTTCACAAATTAAGGTTTGTATATGCGTTCCGACGATGACCTAGTTCTCATGTCTCTTCGGTATTAATGACCTAGTTCTCATGAAAATTATGCCTATTATTCTTTAAATATAATTTGGAACTTTAAATAATTGATTTTGAGATTATTCTCTAGTATGAAAATAGATGAACTCATTCTTCTTACTCTGTTTCTGTTTAAAGGGAATGGTTACTTACAGTTCACTTGGATTCGGAATGAAATAGATTAGGCTGCAAGTAGTTATTTAATGCTTGAATCCTTTACTACATTTAGTATGAGAAATGATGACTCTGTGCTAATGCTCTGTAGTAGGCGAAGTGGTGAGTCCTTAGTTTTGTATTAATAGCCATTATTAACTATCTAATTATCTATGAAGTTGCATTTGCTTCCATTCTTCAAATTTGAATGAACAGTTGCTTTCCTTGTAAAAGACGTATTAGTTTACCTTTTGTTGTATATTTTGTTCTAGTCAAAGAAAAGAGGACTTTCTTTGGAGGAGAAGCGTGAACAGATTCTCCAAATCTTTTATGAGTCCCAAGACTTCTTCCTTGTAAGCTTTATAGTTCATTAGTCAATATTAATCCTAGCTCTCATCATTGTGTTGTTTGATACATTACTTTTTGGTACAGTATTTGATAAATTTGGTCCATGGAGTAAGCTCATGTACTAAATGAATATTCATATACTAGGTTTTAAGCAGACTATCAGTTCTACTTTTCTTTCAAATAGTGCTATTTCTATTATTTGAGTAGTTACACCAGTTATTATGTTGTTTTTACTAATTGTTTTGTTAGAGGTAGCATTGATGCACTAAAACTTATGGACATTAAATATTCTGTTAAATGTCATTTGTAAATCTATTTGATACTTCTTACAAGTTACAACTAATATGAATAATAATGATACACTCACGAGTGAAATATGAATGAAATCAGATTATCAAATAAACAACGGGTAATGAAATTAATTGTGTGTGTGTGTGTGTGTGTGTGTGAGAGAGAGAGAGAGAGAGAGAGAGAGAGAGAGAGTGATGGATGAGGACAAGACAATCAACTAGTTGGTATGATTTTAGTGTAGAAATCATTGATTGCGTAGAGGCAGGATATACAGTGTGTAAGAAATAAGTATAAGATGACTGATACATAGGGAGGGCAAGAAGAAGGGCTGATACCATTGGTGATCCCTGAATTCACTCGTGCATCTTTCATATCTCATGAGATAATATCCAAAGGTATCCCAAATTGCTAACTGGATCAATGATCAGTGATCTTTTTTGGTTGAAATAGGTGTTCTACAATACAGAACTATTAGAGGAAGAATTTTCTTATGGCTAGTCTTTATGGGACCATTTTAGGCTAATATTCCAGAAGTACCATCCAATAATTTATTCTATCTTACCCAAAATCACTGTTACATCATTTAATGTTCTGCACCCATAAGCTACTGTGGTTAATCTTTGTTGTTTATATGCTCGTCTTTAAACACTATCGCAAAATTTCTTATTTCAATCATTGTTAGAAACAATTATTAGTGACCATATTATCTTATGTTTTAATTTTTAGCTTAAAGAGCTTGAGAAGTTGGGCCCAAAGAAAGGTGTCATAAGTCAGTCAGTGAAGGATGTTTTGCAAAGCTTAGTGGATGATGATCTTGTTATGAAGGACAAAATAGGCACTTCCGTGAGTTCATTTCCCATAATTCAATGAAAGTTTTTTTTTTTTGATTATTCATGTATTATATGTAACAAATCCTTAATGCACTCAATAAGTAGCCAACTATTTGGATCGGTAATTTCCTGATAATTAAAATTCAAATACATGATTGACTTTGTACAAGTTATTATATGTGAATTACCTTTCTTGGGCTATAGGGACTGTCTTTCTTCTAGTTGATTAGTAGCTATTTATGCTTCAAAATAGCTGTGTTTCCAGTCTCACTGTTCACCTAGCCAAAGTTCCTCACATTCTTATCTTGGTTGATACCCAGATGAGAGCTAATTCTAAAAAAAAAACTTGAGTGGGGGAGACTATACCCATTTATTCGTGCAAGATAAATTGTACATTAAGTTGCTGAGTAAAATAATTTTCTAACATGTGCTTGGAAGGTATAAGTTCAACATGAGCGCTTGGAGATTAACCTCGTTTTTTTGTTGTCTAAGAATACTAAATATTAACATACATGTTATGGTGGCAAACAGATTCCAATCATCAAGTGTTTGGCATGGTTGCCCCCCATGTCATTGGCACTAAACTGAAGACTACACTGAAGTGTGTGATGCATCTATCCTTTCACACTAGGTGGCCCAATGTACATAGCTGATATTTTAAAGGATGTCAGCATGAGCAATCTTTGGATCCACTCTCACAATTCATTGCTAACTAATCACTGCATTCTACAAGCAAACTATGGAGAGAACATGGTCCCTATCAAGTCGGGCTTGGTGGAAAGTTGTGCCATCCAATACAAAACCTGGAACATTTTTTATGGCTGCCTCCATTAAGGAGGTTTTACTTCGACCCACTACTCATTGTGAGCCGGCTGCCCCAAAAAGTATCTGCTAGTACAAAAACCATATTTGCCCGATAGACTGTTATGATATGATGCCGGAAGAAAGTTCCTGAAAATGCAACATATGTTTTGAGGAAGATCGTTAGCAAAATGCCTACCACATAGGGTGGGCCATTGATGATGTAGGAATCGGAGACTTCACGACTTGGTCTTTTCAATGCCCTAACTATCAAAAGAAACTATTGCTTAGAGAAGATGAAAGGTCTTTATGAAGTGAGCATAGTTCCTTGTCCGAAGACATAAATGGTCCACACAAACTTGGTGGCTCCTTTCTTGTAGGAAAACTTCCTCAGCAGATCTTGAGCACATGAATGCACATTTTCAGAAAGAGATAAATGGTGGGGGTGATTGGGCGTAAGCATAACTGTAGGATTTTTCTGTGTTAGTCCTTGACTAATCTTGAATGTCTTTCCAAAGTCATTTAAATCGGAGCCTTTGGTTTTTTTGTGCTTCAGTTCAGGCACAGACCCTTTCTCACTTCACATTTCTATACGCATATTCTTACCTCACCATGTAACTATTATTGTTTTGCTATAATTTTATTAATACATATGGGCAAGCCTTTCCTTGGCAAAAAAAGAAAATTGATATTACAGAATTCACCTAAAATGATCATGTTTATTTGTTTTAATGCTATTAAATAACAAATAGTTGGTTTTAAGAAACAGAAACATGCTAGACAGTCATTGTAAAATTAGATTTCCGGGAAAACATGGAAGGAATCCTTCCCTAGAAAAGAGCTAGCAACACAAAAGAAGTTGATCATCGTCATCTGTTGTCGCTTGTTGCTTCTTTTAAGCCTTTCTTCTTGAATAATAATGGTTATGATTTTCTTATGGTCTTTCCAGGTATACTTTTGGAGTCTGCCTAGTTGTGCGGGTAATCAGGTATCAACTGTTGGCCTTTAGAAATGTTACCGACCAATGATACTGATTATCCAAACACTTATCCACTAAGGAGATTTGAAACAGTTGAGAAACACACGAACCAAACTAGAATCTGAGCTTGGAAACTGTAGAAAGCGCTCGTCTGAACTTATTGGACAAAGGGACAACTTAAAAAAAGGCAGGGAGGAGTCTGTGAGTTGATTACAGGGTTCTAATCTTCTGCTATCCTGTTATATCCATAAATAGCTTTGACAGAACTTGTTCATTTGGCATCACTCATATGTAGGATGAGAGAGAGGCAGCATTAGAAGAGCTCAAGGCTGTTGAGTTACAACATAAGAAGCTAAAGGTAACTACCGTAGTTTGACTGCGTTTTGATGACCATTTTCCTTGGCTCTTGAGTTGGTCTTTTCATTGCAGGAAGAATTAACCTGCTATGCAGATAATGATCCAGCTGCATTGGAAAAAATGAGTATGAAATTTTGTCTTGCTTTATATTAAAAAGTTCTTTCATCTTCTTTGCTGCCTTTCTTTATGCATATAGTTCGACAACAAAACTTTATCATCAGTTTTCCTATGCTTTTTTGGTGACACAACAGAAGATGCAATTGAGGTTGCACATGCAGCAGCTAATAGATGGACAGGTATATCCCTAACCATTAAATTTCTGTTCAGAAGAGCATGAATTCTTTATGAAACTAATTATTTTTGTTTCATACTTAATCAGACAACATATTTACCTTACAACAATGGTGTTCAACCAACTTCCCACAAGCAAAAGAACAGCTTGACCACATGTACAATGAGGTATGTTATAAGAATTCTTTCATGAAGTAACACGGGATATTGGTCGTTGCTAAATATCATGTGCATTTTCGTCAATTGCATTCGCTGTCTTGTTTGGTGAAAGAGATCTTTTGTCGAGTCACGCTCACATTGCATTCAATTTGAGACCTTTAAGCAAGTTCTCCTTGTCATCTTGATTTTCTTAACCACCAGGCCGAAAGTGTGGCCAAGAGGGTGGGCCTAAGTGATGTGACTCCTCTTCAATATAAGGTATGTGTAAGTCAGAAGAGGTCTACTTGATGACTTGGACATCAATCATTTTAGACTGTAAAATAACAATTTTTGTAGTGGGATAGAAAACCCTCCTCCACTTTATAGTACATTTGAATTAACATGATAAAAATCTTTATGTAACCGTAAGACTTATTCACAAACAAGGCGACATCCGAACAAACAAGGCGATATCTGTGTTTTCATGTAGCATGCGTTCTAAAGGTGTCATCTTTTACGACATTGATATTGTAACGTTATTCTCGGCAATGTTTGCTTCTAGGGAAGACTTATTTTGTATTCTGAATGTTTGACTCAAAATTGCAGGTTGGAATAACGGACGACTTTGACTATCTACAGTGATGTCTTGAGACCCTTGCTCTATACTTCAAGAGCCAATACTTTCAATAGCGAGGTTACTTGACACGGTTAACTTTTGAAACAATGGCACTATTCCTAGTGGTCCTTTCCCTTCCAAAGATCAAATTTAGTGAACATTTGCTTCTATTTTGGACGCCCAGTTGTTGTCGTACCCATTGTCTGCTGTGTTGTGCGGTTTATGTTTTGAGTCATTATTACCCACCAATGTCAAGAGACTCATGTTGGCCTTGTTTTGAATCACAATTTCAGTCGATGCGTGTGAGTTTTACAACTTGATTTTGTTGGGTTCGCCATTGGCTCAGATAGCTAGGATAAGAAAAAACGAGTAAGGGCGAGGTACGGAGGACAGGATTGAATTAACTCACTAATTTTATTTCTTTATAAGAGTTAATGGGGTAAATTTTCACAACTCTCAATCATTTGGAATTTTACTCAAAAACAAACCTCATTCTTTCTAAGAATGTAAAAGAAAGCTGATAGAAGTAGATCAATTTGAATTAAAACAAACCTTCAACCTGTCTTAACTTTTGGTGATTTTTTTCTGGCCTAGCACTTGGTGGCTACACTTGTTCAATTTGACCCACCATAAAAACTCTCCTGCTACGTTCGCCAACAAACTGTATAAATTATTATAATAGTGATCATTCAAAATGCAGTGTAGCTATCACAATATCCTTGTTCCTTAGTTAAATAATTTGGTCCGGTTACTTGTCCCATATCATATTTGATTTATTAGGGAAGAAAGTATTCTTCGGTGATGCTGCCTCATCCACATTATGTTGCATTTTCAGTACGAGAACCATTTCCCAAGGTTTTTGTCTCATCCACTATCAGTTTATCTGCTTCCTCGACATCTTTTGAACTCAGAAAACTTGGTTGATTGGTTGAAGAAAGCAGCCTTGCCCACATTCTGTCAGTAATGACCACCTTATTTCCTTGTTCTGTCACCCTCTGCGATAAACAAAGATTTGTACATCAGCTAGTAAATAGTAGCATCTCAGACATCAATATAAGATGTTTAAACAATTAAACCACCCTAATTCAATCATGTATCAGGGGTATTCATATCATAATATAATTAGACAATTGAAATAAACATTCATAAAGGTTCCGTGAATTCTAGCTTGTTAAGACAACTAGAGTTAACCATCGTGCCAAATGACAATATAACTAACCTGATAATTTTGTCAAACACAATTAAAGGAAAATGTCTGTGAGAACTGATACATAATGAAAACTTCAACTACACAATCGAGTCAATAGAAAATTTAATCAAAGACAGTTCCAGCTAATAAGTTGTTTTCATGTTATTGTATGTTGGCTACGTGTTTAGACTGTTCGCTTAAAAAAACATATATAGTACTTACCTCAAATGGTATGTAAGTGTGCCTGCCATTAACTAGTCCAACAGTGAAACCTGTGTACCCAGCCATTGCCCCATGTACTGCACTTTGTGCCAGAAGTGTACAGTAAACATTGTCTGAAGCATTGCTTGGAATTGCCCGAATCATGTATGTTGGATCTGCATTCCCAAAGACAAACTTTTACACTTCCAGTTAACAAAATTAGATGCATGATTGAATGAAATCTGGTCAAATACCTATATATTTAAGATTTATCACCATCCTTTGTCTTCTTGCAAAGTAATCCTGCAGCAGCAACATGTGAACAGTCAGTTTGAAGCCTAGTGGATATTTTGATCTTCATCAAGATTGATTAGAAGTTTAACAGTAGCACATATGAAGATATGAGTACAATATGTACAATTCGAAACCTACTAAGGCATTTTTAAAATGTTGATAGATATGCATATCAAGCACATGATGAACATAGAATGAACATGTCTCCAGATTGAACATACAGGTAGATAGGAAGTGGTAGTGATTTGAATTTGTAACGCACCTTTATCCTCTGAGACAACCATAGGCCAACATCGAGAAGCAGTTTGTTCCCAGAGGCATCTTCATGCTCCATTGACTTCATGCTTTCAACAATAAGATCTTGTCCAGCTCCCTCAGCAACAACTATGACCATATGTCCATTTTCTTTAAGGGTCTTCTCTATATATTCAAAAAGACCACCTTTTCCTTCCAGATAAAAGGGGGATTCTGGGATCAAGCAACAATCCTAAGTGGGAGGAGAAAAAGAACAAATCAACAATGTTTATCCACAGGGAAGAATACCATTTTTCAGTCATTCATTTGGTAAATTACTAAACCAAATGTCTCAGCCAGTTGTTACAAGGATCTATTACAAACAAATTAAGGAAATAACAATATCACTAACCACATCTCGGCTTGCAAGTGTCGCATACATAGCTATGAAGCCTGCACCATTAGAGGTTCTTAGCTTAGAAGGTTGAAATTGCATAATCATACTCCAAAATTGATCTGCATATCTATATCTTAAGAACTTCAAATGCATAATATTGAATTAGATCAAGTATTCTAAAAGGAACAACTTGTCATGGATACTTTTCATACCCGAAAAAATTTGCTAGCATCAAGATAGTGAAAAATCATATCCCATCTGACTTTTCATGATTTATGATAATTCATACAGCTTGTGGATGCATGATGTTGGTCAGATATCAAAACACATTAGTGTGCACTTCCAATAAATGTCAAAGTATGTTATTAAATACTTAAAACAAACAATATCCACAATGTTTATTTTTTGGTTAATTGCCTGATACACGAGCACACAGTTTAAGAAAGACATATCACTGATCACCGTGAGAAAGTATTTATGGCGGTGAAGGAGTCTTACCGCTATAACGACCCATTAGTTTCACAACTCCAATACCATTTTCACCACTCTCAGCCTCTACATGTGCAGCATTAATCGCACGCTGGGCCTCTTCGACAGCAGTATCAAAACCAAAGGACTTGTCAATAATCTGAATCAGAGTTACAATGCAAAATGTAAGGATGAACTGGATAATAGTTTTTAGGCATAGTAAAATATCAATGAATAGGTGGAAAGAAAGAGAAAAACTGATACCGCTATGTCATTATCTATCGTCTTGGGGATTCCAACAACAGAAACTTTGAGACATCGTCTCCGAATTTCCTACAATTAATAATCATTGAGATTTTTATCAATCAGTTCATCCTATTCTAATATTAGAAAACTAGAAGCTCTAATCCCCAAATACATAATTGAGAAAAAATTAATATTAGAAATTAGTTGTCCACTCACCAAAAGAAGATTACGAAGAGAAAATAAAATTCATCACCAAAATGATATCAACAACAACACACACATGATGTAAAATAAATTCTTCATAATATGATAAAATGCAAAATTTTGTATTGTAGATGATTTTTCAAGAACAAAATTGACATTACACAAAATTGGCATTAGCATATCTATACATGAATTAAGATAGAACAATCTAGATATAACAGTTTGATTACTCAATTACCTCAAAAATAGCAGCTGCTCCCTTCTGAGTTCCATCTCCTCCTATGATATAGACCTGAATAATAAATATTTGCTAGTGAATCAATCTCAATATCTATCGTTTTATAACCCAGTATCAAATAAACAAAAACCAAATGTAGAGTTTAAATTCTACTTGATTTATTCCACGATCTTGAATGTTATCAACTATCTTTGAGGTATCATGACCTCCTCGTGATGTACCTAGGATTGTACCACCACGTTTATGGATATCATTCACACTCTTTGGTGACAACTGTTTGGTATTACGAGCATAGAATCCTCTGTATCCACCCTGTAATGTCAATAAAATTTAACACAAAAGTTACAAATAATCTAGATACTAAATCCTCAAGAGAAAATATTATATGGATCCATGACATTCAGTTAACATTTCAAACTCCATGCTAATTTGGAACTATGTAGTACTGCCTAGTTAACTTTATCCATAGATTCTTGACTAAACCCAAGCAACATCTAATCCATCAACACAACTACTTGGAATTAGATATATGAACTTACACTATTTGAACATGCACTTACATAAGCCTCTTTAGAATTAAGTATATCAGCCTACACTGAACAGATATTACGTGTGTGAAGTTACTGCTAACTTATAGCTTTTCTAAAAATGTCTAGTTAAAGGGTTAATATCCCAAAACATACATTTTTAACACATGATATTCACACACAAACATAACATGAGCGTTAGAACACCCATACAGATACCCTGATTTGTGAGGCTTGGATATCTTGTCCCATGACATTAGGGGTCAAAAATTGTAGGTAACAACACTCTATACTATAATGTAGATTGTACATAAATCTCCCACTGCAGAAACAACATTTTAGACTACATCTAAAGGTTGTCTGAGTAATTTATAAGTTCCCATAATAGACCAATGGAACCAGCTCAAGTAGATAAGGGTATGACAGGCATAGTGGATGAGGAATAGGAAAAAAAAAGTTCTAGGTAAACCCCAAAAGTATGTTGATTTTGAGGCTTAAAATGGTTTACAATGGATAAGTACTATGTTAGCAAAACACCAGAATGATCAAACAATTATAGATGCTCTCTTAGATGTAGATCTGCAATCTGTCCCATCTGCAGATATTTTATTTTTAACAAAGCTTCCTACAACTCAATGAATCAAACTAATGTGGGTAAGTACATCATAATTATGAAATAAATAGAGAATTATGCAAATACCCAAGGAAGAAAGCACTTGGTAATGTAACAATTAGTCCTGACCTCAATACCAAGAATATTGTTAGCACCGTACATATAGGACAAGCCACACACTATTTCCCGAATCACTGTGTTAAGTCCTGGGCAGAGACCACCACATGTTACAATGCATGCAAGCACATCATCTGACTCAAAGTAAACCTGAATAAATCTCCAAGATTACCTATAAGTTAGAAATGATCTTAACCATATGACTAATATATTCAGCAACATGTACCACACAACATACCCTTTGGCGTGGCCCAGCACGTCGAAAGTGGATTCCCCTTGGGCTCTCTTTTTGAACAACAACCTACAGGCTCAAATTTTAATTACTATATTCCATATAAACAATCAAAGACATATGAGACAACAATAACATCTTTGCAGTTAAAAGTTTAAAACAGACTCTCGAGTATGTCACAGCAAGAAACTTCTTACCTTCTTGGGAACAGTATCATCATGATCAACAAAGTACTGCCTGTCAAGGAAATATTTAGAATTAATGGATATAGTAGTATGCTATAAATGAAAAATCATTGTTTGCCAATAACACATCTAATGTATTCCAAGATTGGGTGTAAGAACATACTTGACAACTGAGTAAGCTGGGTTGTCTTGGAGTGGATTAGAATATGTCTGCATCAGAAAAGTGATCACAGCACTTCAAATTTATTTCAAAGACGCACAGTTCAGAAGCAGTGATTATCTAAGTTGTCTTTGAAAAGTCAAATACAAGTGTTCGTAGATCCAGAGTACTAAAAATGGAATAATACTACTAGTAACATAAACCCAAAAGGTGTAACAAAGTGCTCTAAATCCATCTGAAAAACAAAATAAGTGAAACTTTTAACTGTGTTGTATCAATTAAATTAACACATGAATTAGTTTCGGTGGACGAAGTTGGGCTACAAGTGAGTATCAAGATTCTTTCTTACATACATAAACACTCAATACCCTTTCGCACGATTTGTCCAGTATTAAAAATGACGAACCAAGTTAATTAAAGTAAAAACCCTCGCTTAGGATACTACCCCGTCTCAACAAATCTCCATGCACAAATCTGGCACTAAGATCTCAGACAGATCAAGCCATAACGCGCTTACTTGTAACGATCCCGGACTCCTATTTGTTCTCTCATCACTTTCAGTTTCCTCATGCAATCCGACAAAAGCTCGCATCGACAAATCCGCTACACAGGGTAAAAAAAAAAGAAAAAAAGTTGACTCACAGGGAGATTGGGGAGGTAATCGGTGAGGTGCGGCACGTCCTCGAGGACGTACCCGAACTCCCCTTTCACGATCTTGAGGGTGGACTCGGGTTTGATCCCCGTCATCGTGGGCGACGCAGCGGCAGTTAACGAGGGCACGGAGGCGCGGACGCGAGGGAGGAAGTTACGAAGCTCCAAACCGAGGATCTGGATGCCGGTGGACGCATGGGGCTCAGAATCACAACGATCGGGCTTCATCGCGGCACCTG
Source organism: Kaempferia elegans (assembly GCA_037974815.1). NCBI lineage: Eukaryota > Viridiplantae > Streptophyta > Magnoliopsida > Zingiberales > Zingiberaceae > Kaempferia > Kaempferia elegans. Next base: position 1,715 of record JBBPFQ010684899.1, on the reverse strand, counting down.
CAGAATGGAACGTCGGCGGAGCGAACAAGATCGAGGATAATGGAGGAAGCCATCGTCGATCGGGAGGGCTCCTGATGCAATGAATCGCCTTCTCGTGTTCCAATCGGACCAGATTGTTATCGACGGCGACCTGCGATGCTTTATCCGGGAGGTGGTCACGGAGCGCGGTGGTCGGTGAGGCAACGAGAGATTAAACGATACCGAAAAGGACAGTGAGCGGAGTCGGTTGCAGTTTAAAGATCCGGCGGTGTTGGCTCGAAATTATCCCCTAAAAGTTGATTAAATATCTGATCTGCCACTCCGCGTCGACTGAGACTTCTCGCGCAAGCTGATTTCTCAACGCGTCCAGGGCCACACAGGGGGCCACGGACGGGGGCCCACGGTTGATGTAAGCCAGCTGTGTGGCCCACTGTAACCCCATTTCGTGGTCTGCCGTGACCACTTTGCGTGAGGAAAAATTAATTCGATCCAGCACACTAACTGCATAAGACTCGTGGGGATGAGGTAAAGCGATTAGCTCTATCTCCGTAAGTTCTTATGCAGATAGTGTTTGTACGGACTGTAAAGACAGGATCGAATTAATTTTTTAATAGGGCTTTGAGAATTCAATTGTTGTCTCGATTGTAAAAAACAAGGAAAAAAAGTCAAACATGTTTTTCTTTGGACGAAAGAACTCTGCCCACGCAGATTTTGAAATTTGCATATTCAACTTTCGTAACATCAAAATCAAACAACGTATTTCTCATTACCCCTCCACCTTTTCAGTATTTTCAATACAATCTTTTTTTTAAATATATTTTTTTAACTTTCAAAAATTAATTTTTCTTTTGAATTTAGATTCGAGTCCATGAATACATTAAAAGGGCTTTCAAAATTAATTATTCTTATAAAATTTGATTTGAAGTTATTTGAAATTTCTTTAGGTTCATTAGTTAGTTTTATTTGAAATTGATTGATGAACCTAAAGTATTTTGAATCACTTTAAATCAAAATCAGTGTAATTCCAAAAGCTTATATATGTATCTACGGTCTCAAATTTAAATTTGACAATATAAATTAAGAATAGTGAAAATTTAAATTATAAAGATTTGATAAAATTTATTATAAACTCATTATAAGGCTCAGGACAATGATATTCACTAACAAACATTATCAATGAATTATAAAACTCTTGGTTTGAAAAATAATAAAATTTTAAAACTTTGAATCAGGTAGGTTCATTTGTCATTTCTAAAATCAATATACTTTTGGAAGCCTCTTCAATGTATCTATGTCTTGAGTGTTACAAAAAAGAACCGAACGAGTAAAGAGAAAAGTCATAAAGAAATAAACTTCTTGATTCATGTTTGTCCGAGAGATATACAATATATATAGAGAGGCATTATATACTTTGTCGATTTACTGAGTAATAACATAAATTAGTCAATTGATTTATTCTAATAATGGCTACATCCTAATCTTTATTTAGTTTGTTGAATAATTCTCTTTTACCCCAACAAACTCAATGGAGATCTCTGAAGTTGAGTTTACAAACTAATTTATAGAAACATTGTCTGGATAATTGTTTAGTAAAGATATCGACAATTTGATCTTCAATATAAATATAAGAGACATAATTGTTAAATCGCCATATGTTCTTGAACAAAATAAAAATCAATTTTCATATATTTTGTGTGAGCATAAAAGATTGGATTTACAGTGAGATATGTTGCTTC
>JBBPFQ010684797.1:0-15133 GCA_037974815.1 Kaempferia elegans | reverse complement strand
TCTAATAGACTCTTATAATAATTATTTATTTACATGAAATATTTCTAATATTTTCTTATAAATAATTATTTACTTACCTGAATTATTTCTACTAAACTATTCAATCACTGGACTTATTCCTATGAAAATTCGGGGTATTACATTTCCTCAAAAACTTGGAGCAATTATTTCTCTGGCTTTAGAAGAAGAAGAAACTTTTGTAGTATGTACTTTTGACAGCTCCCCTCCTGAATGGATTGATCTGAAAATAGAACCAGCTAGACATTTGGTAAAAATTGATATTAATGAAGTAGGCGGTTATCAAGCTACATTAATAGACTATTTTTCTGATCCACACATGGAATGGGAAGCACCACCTACATTTACTAACCAATTAAAACATTGGCGTGCTTCGGTACAAGGTACTAATTGGGCATGGGATAAAATGGAAGATCTTGATAATTACTTACTAGTGGCAATGACTTATACTGAAAAAATTTATTGGCCTAAAGACATGGGCACAAGGTTTTTCCCTTTTACATTTAAAACACAACATACCACCCTATTCCAACATTATCAACGAAAGACAGAAAGATTCTGCAACAAAAGACTACCTAGTTCAGTCCCAGCCAGCAATTCTCAAGTTCTCTCTCTCTCTCGACTCCGCCGGCGAACAGAATTTAGAAAACATGATGGAACTTTAATCCCACCTTACCACTATTTCATATCCAGCTGTCTCTCCACTACACTCTACTCTCCAGATGTCTCCACTATAAGTTTACAGTACCACTATCCCACATCCAGCTATCTCTCCACTATACTCTACAGTATCTCCACCTCTACCAAAACTAGAAACGTCAGTCATGACGATTTTTGCATCCCACCTGTCACCCAACCAAACATGCTTTCAGACCCCCTCTCCCTTCTTTCTGCCATCTAGCTAGCCCCACCTTTACTTCCTTTCCAAACAAACTTTGCTTCCTTCAGCAGCAAGCTTTCTCTTCTCCTATAAAAACCCTCACCCTCCTAAGCGAAAAGCCAAGTCGCGGCAAGTGAAAAACCACGCGCGTTCCTCTGCAATTCCACTGCAAGTCCTCAGTAATTCTGTTTGTAAGTTTTAGTTTCCTTTTATATTTCGTATATAATCAGTTTCTATACATTTCCATGTAATCAGTTTGTGTATATTTTCACTGCAAGTCCTCAGTAATTTTGTTTGCAAGTTTTAGTTCCTTTTGTATTTCGTATGTAATCAGATGTGTATATTGTACTATGGTTTTCATAAATAAGGTTTTCTAACATACTAAATGGCTCTACTTTGTTTTTAGTACTACTGTAGTCTTTCTCAGTTCTTATCGTAGTAACCAGAGTTGAAGAATAACTGTATCTGGAATAGCAGAACAATAAACCAAATAAGACATGTGTAGGCTAAGAAAAGCAGACTGCCTAAATCTACAGCCTGGGGTAACGATTTACAGCAATTCCTATACATTTGAGGTTTACTGGAAAATACAGACTCTTTAAATCAGTTGAGGCCCACTGGAAAATACAGACTCTTTAAATCGTATGGCATGTAGTATAGTAGTAAAACACTCAAAGGATCACTAAAATGATGAGTTTGAATCTTAAATGAAACAAATATATTTTAGAGGTTTACAGGAGCACTAAAAGGAACGAAGTTTAAATACTAAATGGGATGAATATCATAGCGACCTCATTAAAAAAAATTGAAATGCAGATATAAGATTAAAAAAAAACTGTGAATGAAAAAAAAAAACAAACAAACAGGAAAAAGTTAAACCCTAAACTAAATAAGGGAGGAAGGAGAGATCAGGAAGTTTTTAGGTTGAAGTTTCAAGAGATTAAACTCAAACCCTAAATACTAAATCCGGTAATCAAATCTATATAAGGGTATTTCGGACACTTCACTTTAAATGGGATGTTCATGTAATATTTAAAAAAAAAAGAAATATGTCCATCTACGTTTTGATTAATGATATACTCACTTTTGATTTTTGTCAAAAAAAAAAAAATTTTACAAAAATCATAGATTTGAGGATTTTAAGAGTGTTTGTTCGTAGAATTAAAAAATAATAATAGATTCTTAATTTATTGTTACAATCTTTGTGAAAATAGAATTTTTTTTTTCCTCTCCCGTGATCCAACAGATGTAGATCAGTTCACCCTCCTGCAATTAACTCGGATCTCTCCCCTGCTCCCTGTCAAGGGGCTGATGTTTCCCATCCTCACCATGGCCGCTGCGAAGTCCCGGTTGAAGACCGCCGCGTTGGAGCTGTAAAGCCGGACCAGTGCATCCTGAGAGCCGCCGTTGAAGAGCTCCTGATCGGAGTGCAGCAGGCCCTGCTGCACCAACAGATTCTGGTAGTACTGGTTGTCGAAGGCCGCCGGAGTCTGGACGTCCAGCGGCGCCAGGCTGCTGTCGCCTCCTGACGACGGGCAGCTCCGCCTGCGGAGTGCTGCGAAGCTGGCGTTGACGTTGGCGTCGCCGTTGATGCGGGAGCGGAAGGTGGCGCACCGGGCCTGGCCGATGGTGTGCGCTCCGGAAAGCGCGGTCATGTCGCGCTCGCTCAAGCCCTTGGTCGAGAACGCGGACACGAGCTGGCGGAGGCTGGAGCCGGGGCCGGGGAGGTTGCTGTTGGCCGCGCTTTGGCTGGCCGTCCTCGCGTCCCTCCGCCCCAATTGCACGGTCCATGTCGGTCCTCCAAGCTACATAAATCAACCCGATCGCTCATCAACAAACAAAGCTTGAATCTTATCGAACGATCATAAAAGAGTCGTCGATCGATTGCTTACCAGGACGACACCGTCACGAGCAGAGAGCGCGAGGATGTCGGCGCACGAGACGGTGGCTCGGCAAGCGGCCTCTACGTTGGCCTTGACGGCGTCGATGACTTCGAAGCCACGGGCAGAGTTTGCATTGGGACCGGCGTTCTTCTCGCCGGTGAAACTAGACGTGTCGTCCAAAAGGATCGATCCGTCGCAGCCCTGAATACCAAAAAATAACATTAAATCTGTGTTAAAAAAAACAGACAGAGAGAGAGAAAGAAAATCCTCTGAATGAGGAAATATGCATGAAGAATTTACGAACATTGACGAAGCAGTCGTGGAAGAAGAGGCGGAGGATGGAGGCAGCCATCCGCTTCTCCCTGTTGACGGCCTGCGTCATGGCGGATCGCACGATGGACTCCAGGTTCGGGCAAGAACTTTCGTAGAACGTGGGCGAGAGCTGAGCATCGGCGGCTCCGGCGAGTAGAGCAAGGAAACAAAATAGGAGAATTCTGGTAGTAAGCAATGCGGCCATGGCTGATGCTGAACCAAAGGAATTGCTCGAGTTGGGATAGCGAGGACAGGGAAGGGATTGCAGCCAGTATATATAGTCTTGCTGTATTCAGCCGGCCGCATAGTTTTGAAGAGTCAACGGTGGGTCGACGTCAAACATTGCGAGCACTCTGATCCGCAGCCAAATGAGTTTCCGAGAGATTTCGTGACATGGCAGCGTTCTGTACAACTCTGAGCTCACTTGTGGGCGTTGACCGGAAGGGGGATTCGGGATTGGTCTCTAATTGCATTAATTACTTGGATTTGGGAGCTTCGTCCAACGAGGACAATATTGTTGACGCGCACGTGTAAAATAGAATGCAAGAATTCAACGAATCAATCGAGGCATGATAATGCAGCTATCCATATTTATGCAGATTGGCCATAATTCCATGAGCACAAATTGTGTTATGTTCAATTAGAACTCAAATCGATCGACCCGAAGTGAACACACTTTGTCGAGATGGGCTGAGAATGGGTTGATTTCGCCAAAGGCGAACGCATTGATGAACCGATGAACGTGCCTTGACTGAGATGGCTGGGTTAAGGTATGAATGGAAGATATCGTCTAAAAAGTAAAAACTAGTGAGACATTGAAACTGATATCAGTAGCATATCAAATGATGTTTCCTTGTGGCTGAGCGAAGTTAATGTGGTAGAGTTAGGAGGTCGAAACGTATAGAAAAAGATGAACACTACTAGTGGAGTAACAGTTACAGAAGAAGAAATGGTCATTGACAGGAAACCAGTGAATTGGTATAGTAACCAAATTAGTCAAAAAAATTATAAGTTCGCTAGGGAATAGTTATGAGACACCAAGTCAGGTGGAGAGATCTGAAAATCCAAGTCAGATGACAGATTTGAGGATCAAGGCTAGACGAACCGACTCAAAATCAGTTACCGGGTAGGGGTAAGAGGTGCTTAGTCTTAACAAGATTAGCTGCTTAATACAGACAAGGAAACAACAATAGAGAAGAATGAAAATCCTTGCGTAAATTCAAGCAAGCTAAATGCTTTGTGCATGATGTAGCCAAAGTCATTCCCACTGTTGAACAATGCTTGAGCAAGACAAATATTTTCTAGCAAGTAGTTTAAAATATAAATAGTTCGAAGTTTTAGTTCTACTGAACCACAAGTGACCGATTGGCAATTTAACACAACCCTAAATATCATTAATCATAAAAAATCCATAAAAGATGAAACTACAAATTGCGTACCATGCAGTTTTCCATTGTATCAACAGCTAGAAAAGTTGTTTGGTTTCCTACAACCGTTGCAGCATTCACATTAAATACCAATTAAGAGCATTTATTTTGTCACAAATTAAAGCATATCAGACAACATTAACTCAAAGGCTATCTAGTTAATAAACGGCTCCGACTGTTTAGATAACTAGTTATAGCTATAGAAACTAAGGTGCTCCCTATCAAGTTTCTTTGCTCTTATAGCCGAAAAGAAGAAATAGAAGGAACAAAGAGTTAAATGAGCAACATATGAGATTAAATTCCAAGAATTGCCAGAGAGAAATGGTCATGGAACTCAATTCAGCTGGAGGCAAAGCGTGAAATGCGTGGCCGCACAGGTGTCTTTGAAGGATTCACCCTGAAGCACAAGAAATTCATCCATTTAATTCAGACTAATAGTATAAGTATTTAAATGCAAGCATTTAGGCCACTAGTATAAACCATAAAAAATAAATATAGATACCTGATAGGCAGAGCTCCTAGAATCCTGCCGCTACATGTTAATGCTGTAATTGCACTTTCTGCCTGTGTTTAGCATTAGAGAACATTAATTTCTTAGATGCTACAGGAATACAGTATATAATTCTCCAGTTTCACAAAGTGGAGATTTGGAGTGGTATCTATATGTGGGATAATAAATAACTATAGTTCCAAATTTAGTGACACCAGTAACTGAATCCAGCATTAAGCTAAATATTACGCCATCATTTGGATGCTATTTGATGTCAATATCCTGTTTCACTTTTGAAAAATCCACTTTTAAGATGTGAGAGATTGCCAGCACATTTTAAATTTTGTAAAAAGAAAATATCAAATATTTTCATTACAAGGGAGGAAAAAAATCCAACCAAACACAATTAAGGAGATGTAATTTTTGACTGGAAAACAAAACATAACAAGGATTAATTTAGTAATATTAACATGAGAAATGGAAAATTCATATTCATGTCAATACTTTAATCAAACATAAGAACTGGAATTATATCTTAAGAATCTTTTTCTAGCACGAAACAGCATTGTATCATTTGGTAAATTCTCTTTCCAGTCAATGGTGATCTAACGTATTCATGCTTCTTACAATCTTGACACTATAATATAAATATATGTATATATTAGGACAAGCTTAGCCATAAAAACAAAGGTAGATTGGCAAACAATACAATTTTTCCCCTCATACACATTCACACACTTCTGCCATATAAATATTAGAGCAAGCGACAACTTTTTCAAATTTCAACTAAATTTGCACCGAGTACTTAGTCCCTGTGAACATAATCATATAACCAGAATCAAGATATTTTCCAGTCTTATCTCTACATTTTTAGACCGTGCACATTAAACTTTTATTGAGGGAATCCATAAAATATCTGACTAACCATAATTAGAAGAGAACTATTCTTGTTTATATGTGATGATATAGTCTTGAATAGAGCTAGATGGAGAGATACATTTTGTTTGTTTCTTTATATAGAAAATTTCATAAATACCTAAACTTTCTGTAAGATATCCCAGATTAAAAAAACAGTACAGTGGCTTTTTACTAAATAATACTAATCCTAGAGAGCACCATCTCAGTCAAACCACCAAGATATTGCAGTGACTTGCAAGATCATGTGGAATTTCTTGGCACTATTCCAGTAGAACCCAGAATGAGGCAAGGTGAGCATGAGAGGCATAAAGCAATAATAGTGATTCCATAAAATGCTTTTGTATGTTAAAAATTTTCTAAACATTGTCATTCAATGCTAGTTTTAGTTATTTATATACAGCCCTCTCCAGACAGCTGACTGATACTGCCTAATGTCATTAATTAATGAAGCAAGTGAATAAACTTCAATGTAGAAAGCAATACCAGCACTAGAATACCTTCACTTAGTTAAACTATGTAATTCCCAGTAAATGTGTCAATTATGCTAATATTTTAAGCAATGGGTGAAACTACCACAATGAACGCAATAACTCACAAGAAGAAATTGGGAGAATATTAGGAAAACATCATATGCCCAACGCTAAAACTTGCATCACCATGCAATGAAAGAACTAAATAATATAAAACAGTGGCCATTAATGAATACGGTATATCAGATATTTCTACTCTCTGCACAGCTACTTTGAGATCAACAAATCTAGGTGCCTCCTTTTGTTATGGGCAATGGATTGGAGGTATGACTGTGTAGTTTGTATCCAAACTTGCACTTAAATGATTGTTAGCCTCATAGATCTCAATTTTTCTCTCAGTCTCCATTAAGACACCAAGTGTTGGTTAATGATGTGTAGATTCCACTGCTTATCTATAAATATTTCTATGTGCTACTAGACATATTGCCTGTTGTTCAAAATTTCATTCTACACCTATCGTTCTGCCAAAATTTAGTGTTCCAATAAATTACTGAAATTGGCATGAGTAACCTCACCTATGCTGACTTTTCTTCCTTTGATTTAACCCAAAAATCCAACACTCACCAATGTCCTAATCTGGTTAATCAGGCCAATATGGGTTTTTCTCTCTTGGTGCATCATTTCATGGATCTCCCCTCTCCGTGTGCATCATTTGCACGTGTCATTCTATAGATCCCAAGAGTTGTGCTCTTCTCTCTTTGCATGTATTATGCAACAAATCTCTCCTCTCTCAAGGTGCGTCATTCTATAGAGATTTCAAGATGAATGAGTTCTCTTTTCTCTGTGTCATTCTAGGGATCTTAAGTTAGCTTAATCCTTCTCTCTTTGTGTGTGTCATCCATGAACCTCAAGTCAAGTTAGTCCTCTCTCTACATGTGCCATTCTACACACATCGCAAGATATATCCATCCCCTTTCTGTGTGTGTCATTTCGCAAACATATAGATTGAATATCTTTGTAACAAGTATATTGAAATAGCTTCAGCGTCAAGGAGTTAGGTTTAAATATGTAAAGGGTAAAGGGTTATTTGTAACATCCCCTATTCATTAGTAATATATAAAGGTAGAGAAAGCTACCTAGAGGAATCTTAATTGTTCCCACAACAAATACCAATGACATGAAATTATTTCCGTTAGCCACTGATGGATATGAAAAATCATGAAATATAAATACTCACTTAATTGATAGAGAAAACAAAAGCATAGTACAATTGAAGGAACAGAATAGTCTTTGGGATTCAAATGCATCATTAATACCTGAACAAATTCAACAAATGCAATACGAGTTGGGTGTATATTATCGCCGAGGAGTCTGAGACGAGAAACCTGAATAAAAAAGTTTAAAAGGAGAGAGATTAACTCACTATCACTGCGACCTATATCATAATTATTCAAAATGCCAAATTAGTGGCAGTAGACTGACCTCACCACATTGTTTCTCAAAGAAAGTTTTGACATCTGTTTGAGTTACCTAAAACAAAAGACAAGAGTATGATCATGGAAAGAATATTCTAATGGATTTTATGGATGAAAATGCTTCTAAATTATTCATATAATATCGTAGCACCAAACCAAAAAATAAGGATACAAAACTAAAGGAAGACACCAATCTACCTTTTTGTCAATATTTGTGCAGTAAACCGTCCTGATAACCATGTCATTTTCATCCTTAGACTGCTTGGTACCACAAGAGTTAGTAATATTCAAGCAAATTAAATGGAATAAAATACATATGAAGACTAGTAAAAGTTTAGACAAGAAACAAAAAAGACCAACTCACTTTAGGAAGAAACTTTTGATTCACGGGTACGATTGCAGTCTTTGAGGGTAAGACTTTCACCGAAGAACGACCAATCACAACCCCATCAAGGTTTAAAGCTTTCATCGCACCATCTAATAGCAAATATCTATTGTTTTCACATCACTCTAGCACATGTATCTCCATGAAAAGAACTAAAATTTAGGGACTCACCCTCATCTGAAAACTCCACAAAGGCAAACCGCAAAATTGAATGGGGATCACCACAAATACGACAATCAACTACCTAAAAAAACACCAAATTTACAATAGTCAAAGAAAAATGTGGAAAAACAATCATTTAAATGGATAGGTCAACAATGTAGCCAAACAAGCAAGCTAAGTGATATAAACTAAAAATTATAGTTTTAACTAATAACTAAGTTTATAGAAGACACTCCTTTCCATTTTTAACATCAATCAAATCATTCATCTTGCTTATTTCTTCATCTTTGCCTATGCTTTTCTACCAAAAACTCACAATCGGATCCCTGTCTTCTCTCTTGCTATTAGCAATCAAACCTGTTAAGAAATTCACTCCATTGGACCGCAGTCTTCTACTTTTTATTATTTCTCCCCATTTGAATTATCATCTATTGTATACTACTATCATTTATTCATATATTAGATTGCTTGATACTTAAGTTTAAACTTTGAGAACCTAAAACATTTAAGATTATTGATTGAAATTTTTTACTTTCAAATCTTATTTTTCAAATTTACAATAACCAAATAGCACCAGATCAGCTTAACTTGGAGGCTGAATAATCAATTGCAAGTTACTGAATAGAAAGAAGAATTAGCAGGCTGAAAGACCAATATTAACTGTTTATGATTTAGTACAGAAATGGAAACTAATAAGCTTCAAAGGTTGAGCAGCCTATAGCAAATTATCACATACAATGAATAATTAGTAGGTTAGGTCATCAATGGTTGACTGCTCAAATTAGCTTCTTTTGAATCCCAATGATCAAATAGCAATTGCTAGATAAATCTCAGTAGTTGGTGTTCTCCTGTTGTAAATCATGGGCAGAGATGAGACAGTGGGAAAGCTTGAAATACTATCTTCCTTTTCCTGAATCTTTAATTATTTTGTTCTGAAACGATTGCAAGGTAAAAACAAACTCAACATTCATATAAAATTTCATATATCCAAGAATATAATAAGCACTCAACATTTGCCATCCATATTAAGCTACTTATGGTGTTACTAAATCCTTACCGGAGACAATGTAGTTGAGAAAACACAACAACAAACTATATGGCAACCATCCAGTGTCAGCTACTTGGATCTCTTCTTTTCCATGGAGCTCAATGGGAGGCCATCTTGCTGGTGTTATTCAGGTCATTTGGATGGTCAAACTATGCCTTCCTCTCTTCAGCAATATCGTCCATAATTGAATTTCCTTAGCTAACTAAATATGTTAGACATCAAGTATAACCAGGTCCCTTGTCTATGTCTAGGCAATTTGTTTCAACTAATTTCAGAGGATATCATTTGAGTGCTCTTGAAATGATTTCTAAAATTATTAGATAGGAATTTTCATCACTCAGTAACTTACTGAACAACATTGCTACCATTGGTATACGACAACGGAGATGTGTGGAAATATGGGATTTTGAGATTCCTAATTAGGCAAATAACGATTGAAATAATGCACCATATTGCATCATCAAGAAATGTTTCAGATAGTTGAAATTTGAGAAATTTACCTGCCCATAGTTAGAAAATATTTCAGCAAGCCTCTCCTCAGTCACCTGAATTATATAAGCAAAATTTCACATTTGAGTAATTAACATCAAAATAAGAATCGTGTGGCAATCCATTATTGAAAGCTACTAGTGTGTTTTAGCATTTAGGAAATGGTAACAATGCAACTAGAAGGATATGACATCAACCGACAACAGAATTAACAACAAAGTTTTCTCTAAATTTACTCACATTCTGATCAAGATCAGATACATAAATAGTACGCCTAATGCTACGCTCGCTCTCAGCTCTTCGAGCTCTATCATTCATTCTCCTCCGACCATGAGGATAGCCATTTCTCCACTGGAAAACAAACATAATAGCACTTCCATCACAAAAAAATGTCCAAACGTCGTTTTAAAAAAAGAAACTAATAGAAATGAAAATCCACCAAGAGCAGAGATAATAGGAGATTACGAATACACTTCTGAAATTCTATCAAATATATTTTTACATTAATTCTTAAAGGTTAAGTGCTACAGTGCAAACCCGCTAAAAAACTAGTGATTTTTGTACGAAATAAATTACGAGTTGAACAAAAAATCAAGGCAAAGAGGAAGGAAATTACTTGGCGATTAGGCCGATTATTCGACGATCCATCACTGCTCGAGTCCCTACTATTAACACCATTGCTAATCGGTCCATCTCCATAAGAACCACAGAACGCCACGAAAATGGGCGCATCGGCAGAAAGCCGACCGTTGGGTTTCTGAGTGCCGCCGGAGGCGGAAGCGGGGACAGTGTAATTCGAAGGGAAGAACTCCTCGGCGGCCGGGTTCAGATTGGAAATCAAATCAACAAGCTTCCGCACGTCGCTCTGGTATACCTCCGACGCCTCCGTCTGGCGGCGGATGAACTGATCATCCGCCCCAACCGCCTTGTCCGCCACCGCAGCCATTGATTTTATTCAGGAAAAAAAAAACTTAAAGCACGAACGAGAAACCGATCGCAAGCCTACACCAATTCGGATGAAAACGAACGTAAAATCGAGAGGATCGAATCAATAATCACTGCAAAGGTCGACTACGATCGCCATTGCTGGAGCACTCTTGCCGTCAAGCTTTCTCTTGGCAAAAGACCCAAAAATGGGGCGAGATGCAGCAGATTTGACAACAGACAAAAGAGAGGGGGAGGATGAGGGTGAGCCGAGAAATTGCTATAAATAGCGAGTTTTTTCCACCAAATTTATTCTCTATTTAATAGATTTAAAGCCATTTTCGATTCTTCCTCTCCTTTATAAATAAATAAAGGAAATTTAACTCGAAACTTCCAAGAAAATGGTTTTGTTTGTGGGGGAAAAAATGGCCAATTTACTGAAACGCTCCCTTTATATTTTGAATTTACTGTCAGATGCCCTTCTAATTAATCTTTACAAAAAAGGTTCCATTTGTTGAAATCTCCAAACCATCTTTGATTTGCAATGTAAAGACAATTTCACAATCATAAGCTATTTTTTAAATGGCTATTAAGTTTAAATGATGAGACAATTAAGCATTATACATGACATATAATCAAAGATTAAAAGAGTCGTGCAATGGTAGGGGTGTCTTTTAAATTTATCAGACATTTACAGATAAAATCATCACAAAATTATTATAACAGTTAGTAGTAGTTAAATAGTGTAATAATCAATTAATCACTAATATAATAGTTGTAACAACTATTAAAAGGGGTTGCTATAATGTCAAATGATTATTATATTCTTGTAAAAGTTATTTATGATCATTTTAATTTTTAAAATGATTTTAATTTTGGATAGCGAATTTTGACTAAGTACTTACGAATTTGATGATATAAAAATAATTTATATATTCTTTTTGAGAAATTAATTTTAAAATAATTATTTTAACGTATTATAGCGGTTATATACTTATATGTAGTATGTATATGTTACTTATTGCAGCAATCACTAAATGGTTTCTAAAATAATATTAAAATAAAATATTTTTTAATCTAAAAAATAAGATGGCCGTTTTTCAAATATGTATTTATTTAATTACTCACCTCGTATAATTATAAATAATTAATAAAAATTATTAGCATGAGTGACGTCACATACACTAATAATTATAAAACTAAAGTCAAAAAATAATAAAGATATAAATGATGGCATTTATAAATACAAAATAATAATGTACTTATTATAAAATTTATGCATGACATATACCATGTAAGAAAAATTAATTCATCAAAAAATAATTTTGAATAACAATCAGTTAATAATTGAATATTGAATCACGATAGAATAAATTAATTTTTAAAATAAATTGACTAATTTTTTAAATAAATTATCGAATTAATCAATTTTTTTAGCGATGCATTAATATTGAAGAGAGTCGAAAAATTTTAATATATTTTTTTTAAAAAAAATATCAATCCAATAAAACCAAGGTGGTTTGGTATATATTTAGTAATGAGAATTGTAATACGTTTGATTGAAAGAGAAATGAGTTTAATGATAATCTAGGAGATGTGTATTATGAAATTGGGGGTATGATACCTATTGATTCTGATTCCCGTCTACCAAGTATTAAGAGTGGGAATAAAACAAGTCCCCTCGGGGCGGTATGATGGTTAAGACATGAGAGATTGTCACATGAGGTTTAGAGGTCGAAACTCGGCACGACCGAGCATATACCTCCCCCTTGTCTTAACTATTTGTATTAATGACTAGTAGCCTTCCATGATTTACCTTCTCCGTGTTGGCTTGGGGACGGGTTGACGGGGGCACTAGGAGCGAGCGAATCACCTATTACCACAAGAATGAGAATAAAATATATTTTATTCTCATTCCAGCCTCCTAAATCCGCCACCCCTCAATCTACCAATTACAATATAACAATCGATATCCATTTGATTTAATCGGTATAATCAGTTTTAAAATTTTAAAACTGAGACCAAACGCGATAGTTCCAAGATTTTTTTTTAAAATGAAATTTTAAGTGGTTAAATCGATCTTTTCCTCGTTGTAAGTCTCTCACTGTCGATTCCATTTAGTATTTTTCATTAATTTTATTAAAGTAGAATATATATTTAAAATAATGATGTTTTGTCGGGGGTTAGATTTGCTATAATCTTACTATATTATTAAGAATTTGACCTAAAGACTAACCAATTTTTAATTAATTTGGTGAAGCCTCAAATGAAATTACGTTAATATCCCTCAACTGTGGGTATTATTGGAATTTTTTTTCATTAATCAATCGTTGATCTAGAGTTCGAGACTCATCTGCAGCGTATTATTGGAAAATTTTCTCATTACAATACAAGATCTAAAGTTCGAGACTCAGGTGTGGCGTATTATTGGAAATTTTTCTTATTAATAGGTATTACACTATTATGGTCTCTTTAGTCCCACATCTTAGGATTAACAACATCGCAAGTAAAGAAGCTTCTATAAATACCTTAGGTCAGTGATAATTAGAAAAGCACACCTTTCTTGGCCTTTTGGCTAAGATTAAGTGTAATATCTGTTCTTATCAGTTTAATATCTGATATAAAAAATTAAATTAATTTTTTTGTAAGATGGAGAGTCTATTACAGTTGTTTGCTCTGGGATTGCACATGCAACGCGTGTGCGCAATCACTAGTTTTTATTAAAATTTTGATACATACTAGTAAACAGTCACAAAAAAAAACCCAAAAACTATTATCATTAAAATTACTTCTACTTTTTAAACAAATATATCAAAAATACACCTTGTATCCTATAAATACCCTTATTCAAAAAATATTTACAATAAAACCATTTCAATTATAATAAATTTATTTAAAATCATTTAAATAATATTTAATTAGTTTTGATCGTAATTATATTAGAATAATTTTATAAATATTTAAACAATTTTAATCAATATTAAAATAGTGGTTGCTAGTAAAAGTTGGTCAATATTTCAATGGATATCAAAAATATATTTCTCAATGGTGATTTAACATAGGAAGTATATACACCACTTGGCTATGATCATCCTTCTAATATGGTTTGCAAACTTCACAAAGCACTATATGCTCCCAAACAAGTTCCACCAGCATGGTTTTGCCCAATTTAGTTCTAATTTCGACGTCTTGACTTCCAGTTTAGATCTTATGATCATGCCTTGTTCTTATGTAAAACGGATTAAGGGATCGAGTACTCTGCTTTTACTATATGTGAATGACATGATAATCATTAGCGATGACACAAATGACATTAATGATCTCAAATCCTTTCTTCATTGACAATTTGAAATTGAAGATCTTGGAAATTTAAGTTATTTTCTAGGCATTGAAGTATCCACTGATCGATCATATTATTAATTGTCACAAGAAAAGTACGTCACAAATCTCATATATCTGGTAGGCATCACTAACACAAAAACTGCTAGTATGTCATTTAACTCCACCAAGTATTTGTCCACTAATGATGGTACTCCTCTCAATAATGGTATGCTTTATCGACAACTAGTTGGAAGTCTTATATATCTCACTATTGTTGCGTTGTAATGTTGCAAACAAAGTTTCATAATAGAAAAACATGAAAAAAATTATGAATTTATAAGAAAAAGATATCTACATTGGTATGAGACCTTTTAGGTAGAGTCCATGAGCAAAACCATAAGAGATTAGGCCTAAAGTGGGTAATATCATATCATTGCAGAGATATCTAATTATTTTACCAATAATTGACATCAGAGTCTGGACTACCAAAAGGACTAACTGTTTACTGTGCATAAGAGTTATGGTCCAATCAAGTCATGTTGGTGTAATATTGACCTCAAACGAAAGAGGGTTCTCATATCTGGATCAAGAGGGCTTTACACTAGGCGGAAGTCCTGGTGGGTCGAGGATCAAACATTAAGTTGATTGAGTTGAGAGGGCGGTCCTTAATTTGAGAGGGGATTGTTGGATTGTAAGGTTACAAACAAAGTCACACATTGGAAATGTTGGAGCAATCGTGACGCCCTAGGTTTTGATGTTTGGGCAAATGTTTAAGTTAGGATTATTGTTGTATCTGATATGCATTGTGAGTATGCAAGAGATAGATACAGCAGGTGAAGTCCAAGTGTGGAGTTTTGGCAAATGAGCAAAGTCCAGGTAGAGCATTGGTTGCATAAGTCCAAGTGTGTAGTCTTGACAGTGTAAGTCCAAT
>JBBPFQ010684485.1:0-15141 GCA_037974815.1 Kaempferia elegans | reverse complement strand
AGTCCCAACAAGTAATCCTGTAAGATCAAGTTTGATCAAATGTTTGGAAAACGAAAGTCCTAACGTATTAAAATTGATTGGATGCTTGGCATATCAAGGTTGAATGGATGTTTGGCAAGAAGAGGAAGACCTCAATAAAGGTGGTGGGAAATTTTTTTTGTGTAACGATGATTATGAGTGCACATGTAACTTGGGGAAATCAAGGGCTAAATTAGGATTCGACTAAAGGCTTAGAAATTGGCTTACTTAGTGTTTTAGTCGACTGAAACATGATTATTAGTTGACTGACACTTGAGTAGATTGGGCAGTCAACCCAAGATCAACCCTCACTGTTTACCCTAAACCTTGTGGTAGTTATTGACTCATACAGGGAAATAGGAGCGGGAAACAAGAGCATACTGCTTTGACAATTCTGTTGAGCAATCAACGGATGTACCTTAAGTCAACTAATACTATGTTTCAATTGATTGATAGCATTTTGGGTCGATTGGTATTGATTTGTGGTACCTTAAATCAACTAATACTATGTTTCAGTTGATTAATAGTATTTTGGGTCGATTGATACTTTTGCAAAATTGACATTGTTTGACTAATAGTCAACTAGTTAATTGATTGATGATGCATGGAGTTTACTAAACAGTTAATTTCTTTACTGTGACTGAACATTTGAACAGTCAAGTGATGGCTAAGAGTCGGCTAAAGAAGTGATTGAACAGTTACAAACATAAACAACATAGCAGTTGACTAAAAGTTTGATCAGTCGGCTGAAGCAATGGTTTGACGATTGAATATTGACAATCTAGTCAATTATTGGCAAGGGGCAATCATTTGAGGGTAAGGATCAGTCAACTTAACTATGACAAGAATCAGCAGACTGGTACTAGAAGTTTGAAGGCTTAGAAGAAGGCTATGAGTATAGGAAATGTAGGCTATGGAATATAGATTATTTTAATTGTTCTCTACTTTTGTAGCTCTCTTTTACTCTCTTGTATAGAAAGGCTTCATAAGAGGTATCTCCACCCGAGAAAGAGAATATTAGTGGCATTCGTAGAGTGGCGTGCTAAAAGGTCATAGGCCATGAAATAAGTGCTCAGGAGCTACCAAACCACGTAAATGATTGAGTTTGCATTACTATCTTTCTTTGTCTCTCTTATCATTGCATTGCTTTGGTTAGTGGATCGTGCTTTGCCTTTTTATCTTGTGTATACGTGTTCTTATTACAACCTAACATTTGTCCCCCTCCACACTTAGCAACAAGAAAGATTTCCCATTTCATTTTGAATAATATTGAATTTCAATAATTTATGAGAAAGATCCATTTTGATTGTGCTGCCTAGTATGATATAAGATTTTTAAACCATGTATAGAAGTTTTAGCTAGGGATTTAAAGATGAAATTGATGCAAAGTGAAAGACTGAAAGTAGACAAATCCTTGTTCTCGACTAAATCAGTGTAGCATGCATGTAGTAAAACATGGTAGCACTCAAAAAACATATAAAAAGTGGTGTTACTCATACTAGGGTCATAGAGAAAATTTAGTTGTAATGACATTTAAGTACACAAGTAGTTTTCTTACCGATTCCTAGCACATTTTCTTTATTGATCTCCATAATGTAATCAGAAAGATAATTGACATATACTGTGATATTGAATAAACCATCCTTGTCTTGCTGAAGAGATGCTTGAAGATTATTAATATCAGAAAAAGATGTTCCAGGAATGAAGTCATGGAAAAGTGGCTGTATGAGTTTCAAGTTGTAATATGTCCGAGGAAACAAATGGATTTTCAAAACATTCACATCTTGCCCTCTGAAGGTTTTTGGTTTATCATTTGAGAAAGTGCATGAGTTAATTGTACCACTAGCATAACTAACATGCTTACTGTCAGCTGGGTTCTTTGCTGTCAGCTTGAAATGGAAGCCAACAGCACTTGCAGGATTCATTGGGAGATCAACAAACTGCCATGAAATATAATACTCCCTTCGTAGAATCTGGCAACTGTTGCACTTAAGAGATATAGTAGGACCAATGCTTGTGTTTTGGCACTGATGATTAACATAAGTAGACAAGGAAACATTTTTGGAACCAATAAAGCCAGGCGTACCAATCACCAGGGAATCAAGACCACGTAAATTGGAACAGCTCATGTCAGAAATAACTGTGATATTGAATTCCAAATCATTGAGAAATGATATATCTGCAGCAGTTGCAGGTCTGACTCCATGGATCTCAATACTCCGTTTTGTAATAATCTGATACAGCAAGCTGGCCCAAACTAATAGTTAAATTTCCATAGAAAGTTACTAATTTTAGGATGTACAGAAATATTCTAACAATGAAAAATAGAACTAACAAGCCTGAAAAGGATTCTCAGGATACTAAACCTGACAATGATATCCATTACTTACGCAGACAAAAGTCCAACAAATAGGATACAGCTTGCCACTGAAAATGTTCCGCCCAGTTCTGTTTTCCTCTTTATTACCACCTTGTTGTCATCCTACAAAGACAGAAAAAAGAACTAAATCAAGATCAAAGGAAATCATCATATATGTCTTGAAGATCATTGCATGCTATTTGGAAGAGTATAGATTTGAATGTTTAAAAATAGGAGAACGTGGGAGCCAAAAAAAGTTACTGAAACATGTTGCCATGTCATGTTGTAGTTGTCCCAACCTTGCTAGGAGGTGGCAGCTGCAACAAACATGGGAGCAATAGTGGCATTGGGAGCAATAGCAACATTTATCGTCATTATCATATTTTGAAGCTTGTTTGATCCAGAGTGTATTCTCCATGCTATAGATTGTGTTGCCATCTCGCACAATTGTATATGGTGGGCATAGATATGACCCATTGATGTATTCTACATGTAGTAGGATTGTGTTTCCATCTTAGATATATACTGTTACAACTTACAAGTGACTTTGTGAGGTAATTTTCAAATATCAAAGTGATTGGAAAAAGATTGTGGCAGGTTACTTAGATGGAGTATGGAGGTGAAGTTTGAGATGATGTGGAGAGGTGCTTGGAAAAAATTACCAAGTTTTAAAAGGACAATGCAATTTTATAGAGGAATTTTAATTAATTTTCTTCATTGTCCATATCTACTTTTACAAAAGAGTATGTAGGAAGAGAATTCCTATAATGGGGATACAATGCAAAGTGATTATAGGAGTCATTTGGTGAAGAATAACATCCATAATTCCCATGAGAATTCCTTGAGTTTGGGAGTGTAAAGATTGAATGCTCAAAAATGAGAGAGCGTGGAGTAAAAGATTGAGGGGAAAAAAATGTTTTGGTCATTTATAGCTTAAACATCAAACCACCCAGCATCACTTCTTAGCACCAACAAGAAAAAATTCGCTTACTTGTTAGCACCAACAAGAAAAAATTATGTAAGGAAGTTACAATAGCCTTGCATTTCTACTTACAAAAAATGCTAAATAAATCCACAATATAATCCGATTGGCCCACGTTATGGCATTGTAATTTTATTTAAGCGATTAAAATAAACTTTGAGCCAATGTTCAGAACTTGAAAGAAGTAGTCACTTTTTCTTTGTCGACTGAAGCATTTACCCTATTACTAGGTCTGCCTAGTTCGACTTACCAGCCAGTGGTGGGTGCTATAGAAGAAGTCGACGCGGCTGATCCACCAGCGGAGCCGGAACCAGAGGCTTTGGACGCCGCCATCGACCCTGGCAAAGCGCAAGGCGAGGCAGAATCCGAGCCAAGCGATGAGGATGACAAGAGTCGCCTCCAGAAGCACGGCCTGCGACTGGGTGAAGCTCTTGAAGGTGTCGAAGGGGAGGAAGGTGGTGAGGAAGGCGGGGGACCTCGAACCGCCAGGGCTTATCACCCAATCACCGCGGGCGTCCAACATGGCGCAGCTCCCGTTCACCATATACCTACCGGGATTGCACGCGCACAGCGACCCGTTGTACCGGAAAGCCATCTCGGGGCAACCGCTGCTCCCGTTCGGTACCATCTTTACCCTTTCCACCAGCTCCGCCGCTACCGCCGCCCCGTAGCCGCTCCCTCCCCGTAGCCACTCCCTCCGTAGTTTTGCGATGGAGATCCCAAACGACGACGGTACTTCCAATCTCAATGGCTGCCGGTCGACAATTGATCTCCGCCTTTATGAGGCGGCCTCGGAAATGCCAAGACAAAAAAGGGACGGAAATTCCCAGTAACTTCTTCCGTTCCCGCCTATAAAACCAAAAATATTTTTAATGATATTATTTATAATATTTTAATAATACAATTCATTTATCCTAAATTTTGTTAATATAAAATTATTTCACTTTTCTATTAGAACTAATTCTTTAATTCAATTATTTTAAATTTTTATATAAAACTATTCTATTCTTAACTGTTACTTGTTAGTTTTTTTATTTATTTATTCAATATTTAACTCGTTGAATTTATAAAAATAATATGTTTAATAATAATTTAGTAAAAATAATATAAAAAATATAACATATAAAATATACTTCTAAAATTCTTGCAAACTCAACTTTTTCCTCCGCTCCTGCTTCTCGTAAATTTTTACTTAACGTCATTGTTTTAGTTTAAAAAGTATATAATTTTTTTTAAAATTCAGCACATTTAAATTATAATTTAATATATTTTTTTTATCAAATTAAACAAGTATGCAGGGTAAAAGAGTTATATACCTATACACCCTTATCTGTACATCCGCATAGACTACACTCATAGCCTTAGGCGCCTGGATTAGGACTTTTTACATGTGAGAGTCGCCCACACGGATGTGCAGAAAATGATGTATTGGATAAAATTTATATATATATATATATATATATATATAATTTAGGTGTTGGATTTATTAATTTTGAAAAGAAATAATTTTTTAATTTATTTATCGAATAAATTCCGAGCATATATAATATATAGCTTGTAGCCAACTAAAACAATATCCACTAATAACATAACTTCTTACTAAAACATTCACGTGTGATTATGAAACTCAATTCACTTTGAGTTTTTTTTTTATTCAAGTTGGTGCCGAGTATTAAGTCGTTGTCCTGATTAATTATGCTGATACTTAAAAAAATTTCTCACCACCCATCAAAATAAATAAAAAAACACAGAGGCTTATCCAATAACATTCTCAAATTCGCTATTGAGAGAAAATCTCAATTCATTTTCGCCAACGCAGAACTCATGAGCATCAAACTGCATACTATCAGAGGAGCAGAGGCAGATGTTGACAGTACAAGATAACAAATTTAAACTTCCTTTAAACTGTTTCAAACCAGAAACCAGTCTACTAGGTCTGTTCTCATGACACTTTGTAAAACCATATGATATACTGGCAAATAAAGGACCCAATTTGATGCCAACGAGTAATATCGTAGCTTAAATACAAGTAGCAGCTAGTATTAAGTATCAATAGCCCAAATAGTTTCGATATGTATTTAAAGAGAAGCAAGCAGCTGAGTCACCCAGTTCCTCAGTTATTTACAGAAATTTGAACTTAACACTAAGCTTTCTCTCCAGCGATGAGATCCAACACGGTTCGCTTAATACTGCCACCATTTTTTATCAGAAGCTGCTTGTTATTTACCCTATCAGAGAAACCCTGCAATGATCAAACTATCAAATGATTAGCAAGTGAAGCTTTGGTCATCATGGTATGATTGTAGTTCTCAAAATAGCAGAATTAAAAGCTGACCATGTCCGCCAATTCGTCCAGAAGCGGATACCATTCAGCATAATCACAGAGTTCATCTACGGCCTGCTCTAGGTCATACTCGTTTCGCATGAGAACTTCCTTGTTCAAGTCAATCTGCTTAAAGCCCATGTCTTCCAATTCCTTCAGCAATGTATCCTCAACAGTGATATCGACCTGTGTAGTAGGTGCTGGTGGCAGTTGAGAAGAGCCGTGTGGTGGTGGCAGCTGAGAAGAGTCGCCCTTGGATACCGTTAAATCAATGGTAGGACTTGACAGAGGAACCACATCAGATGCAGGAGCATCGTTGTTAGTGGGATTATCATTAAGTTTTGTTGTTTCATAGATGATGTTTGGTTTCACCAGTTTGGCTGAACTATCACCAAGGACTGATTCAGGAGGAAGACCCTCACTTGGGTCTGCATTGATATCAATAGTTCCAATCGGACCTTGAATACTGCTTTCAGGTGGCAAATTCAGATTCAATCCACTACTAGAGCTTCGTTGACTGGTATCTACCTGTTGAAATTGAGAAGAAAAGTTTAAGTACGAATGATACAGACGACAAGTGTTGTAATACAATGCATTTATATTGCAAACCTCAATTAGAAGCCAAACTTGTTGCCCAAACTTATGTCCAGAAGGTGTAGCCAATCTCCAATATGAGACATACCTCCCAGGCATTGCTGGAGAAACAAAATCAACAGCAATGTCAACTTCCTCCATAGGCAACCCATCAAATGAAATCTGCATAAATTGGTAAATATTTCTTCAGTTTTTCAAAAAAAAAAAAAAAAACTCACTGAATAGTAATAATAATTTTATGCATACCTCTAAGAAAACTGTGTCTCGGTTAGCAAATCGATCACCACCAACCCAAACAAGTCGTGTACCATAAGGCCATCGAACAGTGCCATTATTTCTCATCCGCCATATCTTCGTGAAAGGGGTTGAAGGAGGGATCAGAGTCCCATCTAACACGGTTACGTCTTTGATGAACAAACTCTCTAATTTTGCTCTTGGCATCCCAAAACCATGCAGATGTGAAGATCGTCGTCTATAATGCTGAAATATGGAATTGGAAGAAGTTACACATTGTATTATGGAATCAAATCAAGTTATTAGTTAGTCTGAATATTGAAATATGGAATTGGAAAAGGTTACACATTGTACTATGGAATCAAATCAAGTTATTAGTTAGTCTGAATATTGAAATATGGAATTGGAAAAAGTTACACATTGTACTATGGAATCAAACCAAGTAAATTAGTTAGACTCATACTGCACGATGAGACTGCTTGAACAATTTTCGAGAAAACCGATGAGATTTGTCAATCAGGGTATAATCAGCTCCATTGCCCATCTCAGAAAAACAAATACTACATAAATCATAGTTATCCTTCCTACAGAGTAAAGGAAAGAAATGTCATTAGATGTATGCAAAATCTATGTAACCAACAATTAAATTAAAAGGCAAGAAATACATACACTTTAGATTTGTATCGTGGACCAACAATTGGGTGCATTCCACAACCATCACATATAATACCTCTATGAAAAGTATGGAGCAGATTATCAATAAATGCATCTTCCCTTTGGTTAGGATGACGATTGGGCCTTACACCACTACTATTGGGCCTTACACCAATCACAAAAGGTGAGTCGACTGTAGTGGACCCCTGTTTGTCTCCCTCAAAATTAAGACCAACAAATGTTCCAGTAGGAGCTGCACCAGTTGGAAATTGTTTATTATCATGGCGATCCGTCAAGTCAATAACAGCATTAGTCAAAGCTGGAGCTGATGGATTGTAGTTCTCATTCTGTGTCCCAGTATGCAAAGGAGGCACAAAGAAAGGGGGGCAATCTCTAACAGATTTCCCATGACGACTAACATTACCAATTTGACTCTGATGATCAGCAGTTTCACTGCTACTCCAAAATGTTCTCAGCAAATCATCAATTGAGGGATTCCCTGATGTTTGCTCAAATGCTGGTAAATTGCGACTGCAAATAGATGCCTGAGTCTTGTCTATATCAACCTGACTCGTAGGAACAAGTTTCTTGTGCAACTGCTCTGAAACTGGATCAGATGATATTGCCGACACTGTAGCAGAAGCTTTTAGAACTTTTGGTTCCTCGACGATGTTAAGATCCTTCGGCTGAGTCTTTTTTTGATTAGGAATTTCTGATGGCTCACCGGTTGGCCTGTTCAAAGACTGACTGACATTTTGTATACCTAATTTAGAGATGTGGTCTACTATATCAGCTATTACAGGTGACGATGATGCAATCTTTGGAAGGAATTCAGCAGAGAACTTGGCAAGTGAAGATCGAAATTGTTCAGGGACAGGTTTTAGCACCTCATCGATTATTGAACTTAGTCCAGGAGATTGGTTCTCTTCTTGTTGACAATCAGCAGTTGCAGCAGTTGTAGGACTTGCAGTCTCGTTCCTCAGGTAAGACTCTTTACTAGTATTAGATTTCAAACAGACATTGATCCTAAGAGGATTTAAATGCTGATTAATAGCAGCATCATGCAGCTCATCATCGTCATCAAGTGCTACAACTTCGTCATCTTCATCAATATAGGTAAGGATTATATCAAGTTCTGAACTGAGATTGAACAGGGTAACAATCCTCTTTTTCAGTCTAGCTATGTTGTGATCAATTGTCTCTCCATGGACATGAGAATTAAATCGCTTAAGTGTGTCACCATACTTCACCTGGGAGTGCAAGTGGATGTTCACAAAACAAATAAAGACAAAAAAAAACTTAAAACCAGAAGAGGAGCTAGCCTTTCAAAGATTAAAATAGGCAGCAAACAAAAAAAAAGGGTTGTAAAAAAAATGGAAAATTTTCTTTTCCGTTTGCCCCTAAGCTGAAAATGGGAAAACTTGTATCAGCACCACAATTGAAATACAAATAGATCTTGTTGTGAGGTAAGTCCACTTTGCTAAACATACAACAAAACAGCTTTTTTTGGAGCCAAAGCTAAGGATTCAAAAGGAAGAAGATTGTGCACGTAGAAAAGATATTGAGAGATAAATATGACAACAAAAACTATAGAAAAAGCTAATTTAGAAGTTACACAAAAGTCAGAAGACGTGAGTACGAATTATGTTGTCAATTTGCTAAAATCAGTGAAGAGAAAAAACTACAATTCATGTCAAGAAATCATAGAATAACTATGACAATGTATATGTCCTACCAATTTTGGATAAGCTACATGAATTTTATGAATTCATCATCCAGTAATTTGATGTCATAGTACAAATGGATCATATCAATGAAATTCATGTTTTTATGTGAAGTTTGATCTAAAGCACCAAACATCCCTTTGCTACTCTTAGAATGTCTTGAATTTCAAGTGTTCCCTTGTTAGTTGGTCTTAATAATAGGTCATTTATTTTCAGAAAATTAAAATTTTAATCACTTACGGTAACAGAAATACTTAAGTACAGATGGTTATGGATGTTAATTTTTCAGACATCTGCATTTGTAAAGCTCAAGCTAAATATTTGACTTCCCAAAATCCATATAATGGTTCAAGGATTAATGAAGCACATTGATATAGAATTGAGTCCATCACGTTCTATAGTGGAAATTTTCTACATCTCATATTGATAACCTCACAATTTATCCAATGATGGAAAATGGTTCATAAGGAACTTCAAAGGAGGTCAACCATCCCAAAATTGTTCTGCCTGAGCACATTTAACTTCTGAGTTCTTACAAAGAATCATGCCATTTCAACCAAAAGGAAACACATTATCTAGGGTAAACAAATTACACTTATGAAACAATCACTCTTTCTCCTTCAGCATACGATCGAATTTGTTCCCGCCCCCAGCATCATAGAAGAATGCCAAGAGCTAACTTTGTCTGAGCTATCAGCGCCTAAAATCACTCATCCTCATTAGACTTACTCATTACAAGGCCACCAACTTCAGTTGGTCCATTCTCATATCACAAACCTCCTAAAGGAACCTAGCGCCAATGCCAAATTGTGACACAGCAACTACTCAGTAACATCAAAATATGACACATTTGTGATCAGCATCTCATGCTATTAACCTCACTACTTTGTCTGTAGGTGAAAATTGCCTCCAACATAAGGGATTTC
The DNA here is from genome assembly GCA_037974815.1 of Kaempferia elegans. Classification (NCBI taxonomy): domain Eukaryota; kingdom Viridiplantae; phylum Streptophyta; class Magnoliopsida; order Zingiberales; family Zingiberaceae; genus Kaempferia; species Kaempferia elegans. The sequence continues at coordinate 5,327 of JBBPFQ010684485.1, read as the reverse complement.
CAGAGTGTCATCTATATCTATGTTTCTCTTCACTAAATATGCTTAACTATACAATTTTCATGAAAAATGGCCAAGTTCCTTTCAAGGCATCTCATTGTTTAAAGTATATATTTAATCCATTTGAGACACATCACATTCATGCTTTCCTAACTCCGGCATGTCATTTTGATTTAATTTTCCTACTTTCCAAGAAGTCTACCAAGTACCAAGAGTGGCACCTTACTTGAGCTATCTACCACCCTAACCACTGACAAATCTATTCAAATCAGCTTTTAAAAAGGTGTAGCCATAAATATCTCACCTAGCACTAACAATGAAATATATAACTTAAAATGTCTATCTCCAATAAGCTTTTAAAAAGGCATAGTCACAAAGATGTCATTCCCAATATGTCCAAAAGGAGAATACTACTATGAGGTCGTCGGTCTAGGTTAATACGCATCCTCATCAGGTTTTACTAAAAAGTAAACTAAACTAAGTTTACTTCATATTTGACAATGTTTGCCTGCACAATTACAAGATAATCATTCCTCCCAAGAGAAATAAAGTGCTTCACTTATCCTACAAACAAGACACACACACATATGTATATATTCTTTTTGACATAAGAATCAGAATAGTTAACCTGATGCCTTCCAGTGTCTTAAAAAGCAGACAAGACCACCTGGTTCAGCTTTGATAGAGAAACCGCTTTATGCAAAAACCAGATAAAATGACTAAAAACCACTAACAGGAAAATAATATCAAAACCTGGTTTCTTGACTTTTTGGGTAGAGGCTTTCGCTCTAAGAAATGTGGATGAGGTTTCACTTCAAACCTCTGTGAAATATAATTTGTTGGATTATTCTTCAAAAAGTTGACAATATGTTTTATTGTATATATTTAATTTTTTTTAATAGAAATCATATCTCATAATATATTTTGAAATATAAAAAATTATTTAAAATTTTCCACACAACATACTATAACCACATATATTTGATTTTATAAAAGAAATATATCCAAAATTATATGTTTGAGTTAGCTTCTAAAAATTAGACATCAATATAGTTGAAATTTATTTAGTATTTTTAAAAGTGTGTCAGTGTGTGTGTGTGTGTATATATATATATAATGCATTAGAACCTTATATATATAGAAAGAGAGGGAGAGAATACGATAACGTTTTTTTTAATAGATGATTAATAATATTCTGAATTAATAAATAAAATATTTTAATTTGTTTTCCACAAAATATACTTAAAATTACATATTTTAATTTTATAAAAGATATATGTTTTCAATCATATGCTTATCTTTTTTAAAAATGATTAAACAAACATATTTCAAATTATATATTTGATTTATCAAATCTTTTATTATAATATGTATATGTTAATGTTTGATATGAATTTGAATATATTTTATTAGATATAACTAATAAATATTTTTAAGAGTATTTTTTATATATTCAAATTTAATAGATGAATATATAAATTATATCTAAAAATCTCTACTATGCCGAATGAAACAACTGAAGTGTATTTCAATAAATTATCAAAACTCAATACCAAGATAATGTCTTAGGTTTAACACTCAACACCCCTTGACATGCTAAAATTGAGATAATATTGTTATTCTTTTGTTTTATATAGTTTGTTTTCATACAAGATAATGTCAAAATTGTAGCATTCCAGATGAAAAGCAAACATTGAACTTAACTATATAGTTGTCTCATCCTTTTCTTTTTCTTCTTTATCTCTTTCCTCCTTCTGATACATCAGAATGTCAACACAATACTGAAGCAATATCATTTCTGTCAAAGACCGAGACACTGACACGGCTCAAGATTTCAAACCTTGATCTACAATATTATTTTTGTTTGGCCCAATAGTAATAGAAGTTCAATCTCTGATCCAGTTTTCAAAACATTGATGTCAAAGGTTATAACAATGTTATGACAATGTTATCCAGTTCACCTCATGCAACAAAGCATACAAATCAAAGGTTATGACAATGTTATCATTCAACTCAAAGAACCATGTTATTTTAGTTAATAATCAACATCAATGTCAATATTTAAGATTGCCTACATGAATCTTACTCATCCGGTGATCTCAATAGGCGTCCTTGACCAAAATGGCAATTGGATAGGTGTTTACTTAAAGCCTATAAACTAAGACAACTGAAAAGAAGACTTTTGGAAGCATTTAAGTCCTACTATAGAATTCATAGAGCTTTAGGTGAGAGTTAATCATCATCTCAAATTAATCACTTAGTAACCACCACCTTGGAACTCCTAATTCTCTTCATTTCAACCCTAGCTAAATACTCCACCACACCCCCATAACCTAACTCCACCTCAACCTCAATTGTCCAACTTAATTCTGCACCCCTCTCTCTCAAATGACCTGGTTATAACTTAACAAGATTCACCATTTGCTTATGTTCCTAGTACCTTGTCCAAACTTAACCTAAAAATCTAACTAGAATGGTCGAACTCTTCTTAACCCAGCCTTTTCTAGCCAAGTTCCTCAACCAAGCTCTAAGCTAGACTCAAAGGCTAGCTCCGAGCTAGACCCAAAGGCGAGCTTTGAGTTAGATCCAAAGGCTAGCTCTAAGATAGATCCAAAGGCTGGCTAGCAGACTTGTGTATCTATTACAGTTTTAACGATAACATATAGAAATCAACTTCATTGCTCATGATGGATAAGTGCAATTGACCACAAGTTAGCATCATCATGGCTACGGGTGTAAATGAACCAAGCCGCTCGTGAGCTATTCAGGTCTTGGTTCGAAAGTTCGTTCGGTTCGTTCTCGAGCCTGATTTCGAGCTCGAAAACATTATCGAGCCGAACTCGAGCTTAATAGTATTTGGTTCGCAAGCTCACAAACATGTTCATTTAGAGGCTCGCGAACGTGTTCGTTAAGAGGCTCGCGAATGTGTTCGTTAAGAGACTCGTTTATCTTTATATATATATATATATATAACTAAATATAACATAAATAATAAATATAATAACATATTATTAATTATTATATCTAATTATCTTAAATGAGCTCGAACTAAGCTTGATTAATTTTTAAAAGAGCTTTTTTCGAGCTGAGCTCGAACTATTTAATTTTATTACGAGCCGAGCTCGAGTTGAAGAACTAAAGTTTGAATCGAACTCGAGCTCGAGCTTAGGGATAACGAAACGAGCCAAAACTCGAGCATCTTACTGTTCGACTCGTTTACACCCTTAATCCCAAGAGGACATCTGTAGTCCGGAATCAGGAATTCTGAGAAGATATCTATAGTTGGGAACCGGAAATCCTAAGAGGGTATTTGGGGTAGAGAACAGGAATCCCAAGAGGATATCTGTAGTTGGGAACTAGGAATCCCGAGTGGATATCTGTAGTCAAGAACTGGAAATCCCGAGAGGGTATCTGGAGTCAAAAATCGGGAATCCTGAGAGTATGTAACCAAGAGTCCTGAGAGGGTCTCAAGAACTGAAAGTCCTGAGAGGGTCTCAAGAACTGGAAGTCCCGAGAGGATGTCAAGAACCCTAAGGGACTCAAACCTTGAGTTGGGCCTTAGACCGATTTCTACAACCTTTTCTTGACAGCTCCACCAATCTTTCATCTATGTGGCATCCTACTAATTTATACCCGAATCACAAGTCTCCCCTTCAAGTTTAGTTGAAGGAAGCAACACTCCAACTGATTGGACAATTTTGATGCTAAAATAATTCCATCCAACTCTCCTTTAGCCAGCGACTTGCCTATGTCGTTATTCTCTTAAATGCCACCACTCTTTTTAAGAATGCCGCTTGCACCATCTATCTTGATTCCAACACTTATAATGCACCTATAATCCTCCGAGGTTACATCACATTAATGTAATGAGATCCATGTCAGGAAAGATTGTATGTCTTTCTTGGTAGATAATAATTATCCTAGAATTAGCCTGTGAGATCCTACGGTAACAAATTCATCCTGTCCTTTTGATAGCCGAGATCCAACACTTCTCGAATAAACCGAGCTATATTAGTATAGATAGGAATACTTTGCATTCTTATTGATTTTCCTCATCGCTGTCTCTTCACCTTCATCTTATCCTTCATCTTCTTCACCCTCCTCCGAGTTCTCTTCTACCAAATAAGTGACTTCAGTATGCTCTTTCCATCCTATATCCTTAGATCTAGTAGTAGCCTCCTCCGTGGTCGGTAATTCTTCTTCTGCCCCTGGTATAAGTTAGTCGTCTCTAGTTTTACCACGGACGTGGTGTATCATTGAGTTAAGGGAGATTTTCAACCAATATTTTTTTATAAACGGTAGGGACTAGTTCACTAATAACTTATCAAATTAGAAATAATTATTTAACAATTACAATATAAAATTAGGTGATAGTCTTATATATTTACCTCTTCAGGTGAGACTTGCTCCAACAAAACTCTCAGCTTACTAATATGGAAAAAAGTATACGTCCACTTATTTATTCGTATGTCATCAGTATTATATGGTTTTTGGATTGGAGCATGCTCCAAAAATCATGCCTACATCATTAGACATAATCTTACATACATAATAATGTACATATAAAAATAAACCACATTTACCATTTAAAAAAAATGTATAGCTAAAAGACCAGCAATTCCCTTGAGGTATGGAACTAAAGTGGTCATATGTGATGTCAAACTTAATGCAAAAGATCTCTGATGATAGGTAATTGGGGAGTAATAAATTGATGAATCACCTCCGTAGGATCGATGCACACATGAAAGAGGGGTGAATCACGTGATTTTGAAAAACTTTTCTTTTTTCCTTTTAAAATCAAATCTGAGTACGCAGCGGAAAACTAAACTAGAAAATAGAAATCAAAAGACACAGGCGGTTTACTTGGTTCGAAACCTTTGATGACTCCTACTCCAAACCCAGGTCCCGCAGACATATCGATGGGTAATCCACTAAAAGTCTCTTCCGGTAACTCAGAAAGAGGGGAACGAGTATAGTAATAACAGTAGGACAGGTGTAACAACCTATATATTCCTTGATGTAGTCATTAAATACTGAATTAAAGTTCGTTACCCAACACCTGCAGATTTAGTAGATCAAGTTCGGTGTCAGATGACTTCATAGCAGCAGTTGGGCAGAACAACATCATAGTAGAGTAATAGCACGAAGTCAGAGCTATCAGAACATCAAGAATGAGCATGTAGTAGCGCGTAGGAGTGGTGCCCTTAGATGTTGATTGAATACCCCATAAAAAGCCAGAGGGTGATGCCTCCACATCAGTACTCTATCTTCTCTAATTCGGAGTTGATAAGACATGTAAACTCAGGTACTTATCATTTTGAGAGCACCTT
>JBBPFQ010684278.1:0-15145 GCA_037974815.1 Kaempferia elegans | reverse complement strand
TATCCAGAGTAACCTCGAGTGACCTTTTTTACAGGAGTATGAGTTCATTTTAAAAAAAAATATATAATTATATTTATTGGAAATCGAGCCACGCCTCCTACTAAGTCTTGTCTAGGCACCAATTCGACTATAATGAATGGATTACTTTTTCATTTAGCACTGTTCATGTCCTTATCCAATTTGGAATTTGAAAGAAAAAAATTTAAAATTTTGTTTTAAATAAGTTTATTAACTAATTAATCGATCAAATCAATCATTAAATGATGAGAGTTAGATAATGAAACATGAAATTCACTCTTTATTCTTAAAACAAAATAAAGATTAAAAAATAGATCAATTTGTCTTCCACAAAACTTATTTCAATTTCGATGCGAATACCTTGATCGGTGGGAATATAGATAGGGACGTATTTATACGCATTAGTTGACTTTGACTTTTGAGAGTATCTTCCACAAAGTGCTAGTCCATTTAAATTAATATTGAGAAAAGTGTTTTTTTTTAAATCTAAATAATCAAACAATTAATATACTTTAAATATATTTTTTTTTAAAACTATTTAAAGCATTTATTACATATTATAAGTCGACCAAATCTTTTAGTATGGATTCTTAACAAAGTGGGTTGAGTCGAGTTGACTCTGATTTAGACTCAGTTCGTGGGCTAGCTCAATTGTTCGTTAAAACGTGGGACCCACAGCTAAATCAGGCTTAAATTATTGGTGGAAGAAATTCTATTTCGTGTTCCGCGTCAGACACGATCGACCGATTGCTCTTGATTCCGCCGGTGACGCCACCGGCACGTGTCCTTCCTCCGTATCAGCGGCCCCGCCTATAAATATTGTGCACCGAGCTCCTCGACTGATGAGGCCCGCCGCCTTACGAGCTTCGCCGTACCGAGAGAGAGAGAGAGAGCGGCGGAAATGGCGGAGGCGGACATCGACGACCTTCCCAGGAACGACGCCAACTATACGGCCCTCACGCCGCTCTGGTTCCTCGACCGCGCCGCCCTCGTCCACCCGAACCGCCTCTCCGTCGTCCACGGCCCCCGTCGCTTCACCTGGGCCGAGACCTACCGGCGGTGCCGCCGCCTCGCCTCCGCCCTGCACGCCCGCTCGATCGGCCCCGGCAAGACGGTGACTCCCTCCCTCCTCTCCCTCTCTGCGATTCATCGATTGCTTTGTTTAGGGCGCCTTAAGATTCGGGATGAGCGCGGATTTATTGATTATTCTCTTCATTACTTGCTGTTTTCTCTTACTCCTTTTGACTGCTTAGGGATTCGAAGACCGGATAAAATCTGTTTTAAAAAAATATATATATTCAAATTTTAGCTTTGGATCTTGTTACTTTAGATCCTCTATTTCTTCATGTTGGGTTAAAAAATTCAAATTTTAGCTTTGGATCTTGTTGCTTTAGATCATCTATTTCTTCATGTTTGGTACCGAGCGCTTCGTATATTTTACCTCGATGAATTATCCGTCCTCCTGATTTTTTATGGTCTAGTTTTTCCTATTGGTCAATGGTCACTTGATTTATCGTGATTTCTAATTTTAATTTTATTCATATATTTACGATCCGTCTTGATTGATTCTTTACAATCTGGGAGCTTTGTTGCCGTCCACTCCAATTACTCATCCGACTACCTACGGATTGGATTTTATCCCGACAAAACCTAATTTTAAAAAAAAATGTAAGCTTTGGGGGTAACCACTTTAGTCTTCGTGTTGGGTAGCGAATGATTCATGTATTTTATTCATTTTTCCAATTTTTCTATGCTTTAGTTTTTGAAATCTTTAAACTCGTCTATTTTTTTCCTCCCTGTTTATTATCTTTCAGAGGATCCTTTCAAGATTAGATACATACTTATGGACGTAGTTTATATGGGTCAGGATGAATTTAGATACACGTAATTTTTTTTTTTTTAGAAATTCTAGTTTCCACCAGAAACTTTAGCACAGAACATTGCTTCTTTGTATACTTATGTTTTGGCGTATACATAGTCAATTAGTCATATTATTACATTCGCTTAATCTTTGTTGTTCAACAGGTCATAAGTTTTGAATTACCCATATGACAAATTTCAGTCTATACATTTATGATATTAAATTAGTATCATTGGAGTTTCTATGATCCGGCGGTCTTAGTTGCATATTCCAACAAGGATAAGGGCATTGACAGGTCATAGATGGAAAAAATTCCGATCCCTTTGATTTTGTTATTTTATCTGACCTTTTTTATTCATGTTGTGGAGTTATGTTATGAACTGGTTCTGAATGAAGTTGTTTATATCATTTATTATCTCTGCATATGCGTGCGACATGCACTTAACATACAGAGATAAGTGCATGTTAAGTGCATATGTTTTGATGATTGCTTCAGTTCTTATATCTTGAAATGTGAGGCATTTCAATTTTCTCAAACTGCTTCAGAACTTTACTCATTCATGCAGAATACCCTTTGACTTAATTCCTTTTGCATAGTCCCTCCCAAAGTTCCAATATTGTCAAAATGCCTTGTAAACTTTACATCATCAGTTGATAAAATCCCCTTTTATGGATAAGGACTTAGGTTTCTCTGATGCAAGTGGAGGGGTATTTCTCCTTTATTTAAACTGTTACATATGTCTTAAGCCTTAAGGTTGAAATATAATATATTTTGGAGGGTAAAGCCTTGGTTTTGCAACCTCACCTTGAGGCAGAACTCAAATAAAACGGTGAGCACTTGGAAACTAAAATATCTCAAATTAATTATGTTAAAACAAACCTTCTCGGTGTCTAGTATTTCTATTTGATAAGTTAGATTAAAAGGCTTGAATTGTATTAAAAAATTTTAGAAACTAAAGGTCCTCAAGACATGTAAAATCAATATTGAATATGTTGAATATAATTTCAGTAAAAAGAAAATAATTGATGAAATAGTTAAGGTGGATTAGTATGAAATCTCTATGAGTAAGAGATTATATATAGTACTCAATAAAATGAATATTGATAAAGATATTACTGATAGAAACAAAATGAGTGGTTGACAAGCTTCTGGGGTTGATGCTCCATGTACTAAAAGGAGAAAAGAAAAGCTTTATAAGGCTCTAACACAACCCATCATACTTTATGAATTGAAATATTGGTTAAGGAAATACACATGCAAAAAGTTAATGCATTATAGATGAGAATTTCATGGTGACAGATGGGATTTTATATAAAGCACGATCACTTGTACCTAAGTATGCCACTTTAAGCTGGACAATTGGACCTGCTTGTTTTTCATATGCTTTCTTTTCTCGGATCATCTCATTGAGCTTTAAGTTTTGTTTAAATGAAGGGGTTGAAGATTGAACAGAAAGGAAAGGGAAAAGAGGAGGGGGCAGGGAAGAGGAGAGAAGAGATAAATCATGTTTACTTGGAAGCTTGAATGAAGTGGGAGGTTGGGGAAATGAGAAATTTCATCTATACCCTCCTCCATCCTAAGTTAGGAAAGTGGTAGTTGTAGCACCACTGTCACTTGTTCCGTCAAGTAAACACTCGCCTAATGTGATTTTCTTGAAGAAATTCAATTTAATCTAAAATATCTGATGAGGTCGTGGCATGTGTGATGATATCTATCTAAACTAGTCTCTTTAATAACAGCTTTGCTTCCATAACAACTGTCCAGCAATCAAATTTAACATGATATTGTGTAGTTGAGATTGTGTTCAAATCCACCCTTTAGCTGGTATCACAACTTGGATCATGTGTTCCAAACCTGCCATCTGCTGGTTCTCTAATTTTTTCTTGTTATTCTCTAGGTACTTTTCTAGTTTTGCTCACTGATTATACTTCTCTTGGTTCATGATTCAAGCTTGACCTTCTTTGTCTGTGTTATCTGTAATCTTAGAGTGAAATTAGTCCCCTCTTCTAATAACTTGAACAACTACTCAATGTTAACATAAATACATAATAATGCAATATGCGGGAGAAATATGTGGTTTTGAGATTTGCTCAATCTACAACAAACTATGATTTGTTGGATTTGTACTGCTGTGATTCCTCTTAGAAAGATTAAAGAATTTCTTGCATGTGCTTTACGGGAAGGAAAAACATCCTATTTAGTTCTACGGATAGATTCTGGTACCAGATAGAAGTTCGTAAGCACTGTTCCTCAACTTTGTATAGAGTACTTTTTAGTGAGCTCAATGAAAAGCTGATGGCTGTAGTGACAATTTAGGAAAATAAGAGATGTAGTTATATGAAAGATCTAATAGATATAGTTAAAAAGTAATTTTTATGATCTATTCATTAATCTGTTCTCATTTTAACTATATAATTATCCTCTTTAGATAGTGAACTCTTCGCTGGTTATATTCTCAGGTAGCTGTAATTGCACCCAACATTCCAGCTATCTACGAAGCTCATTTTGGCATTCCAATGGCCGGAGCAGTCCTCAACACGGTGAACATTCGGCTAAATGCTGCTACTATCGCATTTTTGCTAGGCCATTCTTCTGTAACTGTTCTTATAGTGGACCAAGATTTCTTCAAACTAGCTGAGGAAGCTCTCGAGATTTTAACTGAGGAAAAGAAAGCAGCTTTCAAGCCTCCTTTCCTTATCGTTGTCGGCGATGAAACCTGTGATCCTGGTTCTCTCAAATACGCTGTAGGAAAAGGCGCGATCGAGTACGAAAGATTTCTGGAGTCTGGTGATCCTGATTTTGCCTGGAAGCCTCCGAAGGACGAGTGGCACAGCATTGCACTGGGCTACACTTCTGGGACAACATCGAGTCCTAAGGGAGTGGTACTGCATCACCGCGGTGCTTATCTAATGGCTCTCAGCTGTGCTTTGATATGGAATATGACTGAAGGAGCCATCTACTTGTGGACTTTGCCGATGTTTCACTGCAACGGATGGTGTTATCCTTGGACCTTGGCCGCTATTTGTGGGACAAGCATATGCCTGCGTCAGGTACATTCACCATCTTCTTCACCTCGCGCCGCATATTATCAATTCGATGTTTCAGCCGAGTGTGACTTAGCTATTCTATTTACACTCTTAGCTACTCTATTTTTAGAACTTCAGCGTACTGTTTGTTTTTGTAGGTGACGGCCAAGGCTGTGTATTCTGCAATAGCCAATCAAGGTGTCACCCACTTCTGTGCTGCCCCGGTTGTCTTAAACTCGCTCGTCAATGCACCACCAAGTGACACTATTTTGCCTCTCCCTCGTACAGTTAATGTCAATACTGCTGGGGCTGCTCCGCCGCCGTCAGTCCTTGCAGATATGACCAAACTTGGCTTCCGAGTTACTCACACATATGGCTTGTCGGAGACCTTTGGCCCGTCGGTCGTCTGTGCATGGAAGCCTGAGTGGGACCAGCTTCCACTCGGTGAAAGGGCACGGGTCCACTCCCGCCAAGGCGTCCGCTAGGTTGGCTTGGAAGGCCTTGATGTGGTGAATTTGAAAACCATGGCGCCGGTCCCTGCAGATGGCACCACCCTCGGTGAAATCGTCATGCGAGGGAATGTCGTCATGAAGGGATACTTGAAGAACCCAAAGGCCAATGCCGAGGCCTTCGCCAATGGTTGGTACCATTCCGGTGACATAGGCGTGAAACATCCAGACGGATACATAGAAGTCAAGGACCGCGCCAAGGACATCATCATCTCCGGGGGTGAGAACATTAGTAGCTTAGAGGTTGAGAGCTTTTTGTACATGCACCCTGCGATACTCGAGGTCTCAGTGGTGGCTCGCCCGGATGAACAGTGGGGGGAGTCTCCTTGTGCATTTGTAACCCTGAAGGACGGTATTGACTCATCGAACGAGCAGGCATTGGCGGAGGACATCATCAAGTTCTGCCGTCAAAAAATGCCGGCTTATTGGGTCCCCAAGTCCATCGTCTTCGGGCAGCTGCCGAAGACAGCCACTGGGAAGATCAAGAAGCACGAACTGAGGACAAAGGCGAAAGGCATGGGACCGGTCAAGAAGAGCAGACTGTAAATTTTCGACTCTCACCGCTCTCTGCTCCACACCATATCTCCATTATCATCTTCTTTCTTTCCAGGTGAGATATTATGCCACTGCCTTTCTTAGTGATTTGTAATTTATATCTTCTTGTGTGTGATAAATTTGCAAAAAGTTATATGCACTTCTGTTTGGAACTCAAACTTTGGTCTAAAATAAAATTTCCCTCGAAGCCATTGATCACAAATAGTATCAAGTTAGGTCGTCTTCGCGCATGCTTTTCCATCGGAAGGTAGACTTCTTCGCACTATGAATGTTCGCACTATGAAACTGTATCTCAACTTGACTCTAAGATTTGAGATAAAGAAAGAATGCCGCCCCCCAATTCATTAGAAACTTGACATTGCAGAAATGGAAGAATATCGAAGAGTCGAACACAAAATGTATCGAAACACAATCACAACTATATTCTCAATCATGAAACAAGATCTGTACACAAGTATTGGAAGTAAAAAAGATCAAGTTTCTTCCTCCAGAGCAAGAGACTTTGGAGAATCATAAAGCCAAGCTCCATACATGAGAAAGTATCTTGTGAGAGTGTGCTAACAATGAAACAAAATCGAAACTATGCAAATTAAGTTCATATCTGTACAAATGAGACCACACTGTGGATGATAGATTTGCAGAAGAGAAGATCCTGAAATCTTTCTTCTCTTTTTTTTTTAACCTCAACTTATTGCCTTTGTGTAACAATTTGAATCCGCTTCGAGAGTTTCGTATTTGTTGGAGGAATTGGAACTCCATCGACTACACTGAGAAGTTAAGCTTAAGAACCATCATTTCCAGTTCCTTATCGCCGCTGCAAAATAATTCTAAAAGTTTATTGCTTTTCTGTATTCACAAATTCAAAAATAGTTTAAATTCAGTATGGGTCAAGGGAATAGATCAGCACATACATTGCTCTAGAAAAAAAAGGATGTGTCTCATAAAAGTAAACTCCTTTCATGATCAGCATGGATCCTGCATGAAAAAGAGAAGTTCTTGTGATAAATGCAACGAGATTGAAAAAACAGCAAGATTCAAAATTCTTCTAATCTAAATGGCATGCATTGTTTCATTGCTAAATAGTCATGCAAGATAGTCATAATAGAAATATACGAAACTAACCTGTTTTCCGACGACACTCATGAGTTCACTTTGCATATCATCGAGAAACACATCTTGATAACTCATGTCTGAACTGGCTCCATAATTTAATCTGACCGAGTTGTCACCAATATATACGTTTTTGTGCTGTGAAACACTTGTTCTTTTCTCGACATCGATATCATTTGTTAGAGATGTTATTTTGTCTTTCACTGTAGCACCGGTGCTGTTATTCCTATTAGTTGCAGTAGCATCTGAATTGTGATGATGGTTCATTAGCAAAGAATGAGACAGTAGATTGCTTTGCTCAAGGCCAAAGATATGGCCTGGTTGGTATGGAAGATTAACTCTTTGCAGCTTCCACTCGTGGCTCCTGTTTTGATGTTCACTGATGGTGTTGAAAGCTGTCCCATTGTCGATTTTTCCTTTCAGGTAGTGATTGCTGCTGAGCGATTGGAAACTTGCCGTCTGTTGTGAAATTCCAATGCCATTTCCAGAACGATAGGAACTTCGAGATAATCCATTCACGAAGCTGCTCTGTCCATCGAGATAAAGGTCCTGACGAGATGTACTAAATGGCGACTTCATGTAGTTGGAAGGCAGGGGCATGATGCTCGTACTAACACCGAGCTGTCCTAAATTATGATTTGAACTCTCATTTGAAGAGGTTTGCTGTGTCATGGCAGACGAAAGTCTAGAACTATGACTTGCATTCTTGTTCAACAATTGTCCGCTCGAATGTGGGATATTGATATTGATATTGCTCCTTTGCTGAGAGAGAGTGAATTGTTGCAAATGCTGAGCCTGATGCATGGTTAAAGACACACTCATTTGTCCGCTCGTTGTGCGGCCAGGTAATGAGAAGCCCGATGGTTGTGATGAAGATGAAAGAAAGTTTGGCATTCCTTCGCCAAACTGTAGATTCATGCTTCCATATGGTCGAACCGTTGAGGGTGTCTGCCCAAATTGACTTAATTGAATGTTGTTAGAAGGTCTTTGGGGATTGCTAGTCCGTTTATTGTTCGTTTGCTGCGCCGATGAGGAAACCATGTTTGATGCATTCGCAAGTTGTATGCCAGAAGCAATGAGACCGAATTGATCGACAGATGGTGCACTGATGCCGACATTCATGTTACTTCTCGGTCCTGGATGTATTGCTGCTCGCCCTTGTGGTGGAATCTGAGAAACAGCAGCTAGACCTTGAACATCAAAACAGTCAATCAAACTCACTGGATCATATGACGCATCGTGGCCGCTTGCAAAATGTGAATCCAGTCTTCCCTGATGTTGCGGCATACTTACTCTCCTCAGATACAGGCGATATTTCTGTTCATGTACAAAAAGGGCACGGTTTAGAGAAGCAGCATAGAGAGAAAATGATAAAAACATAAAGCAAACAATAAATTAAACTAGAAAGTGCAGTAATAGAATCGAATCATCAGATTATTTCATCTCTGAAAAACTTATCTGTATAAAAAAGCTGAACTCAACAAAAAATTGCCACAACTATAACTTCAGCATATATTCTTGCATGCACAGGCCCTTTTTAATACACTCTGAATTGTCAACCTATATTTGTTTGATATAGAAGAACTTTGAATTATTTGATGTCATGGAATAGAGCATACTACCGCTCAAAGTCTTGATGGAGTTAACAACAGATGGAGCATGAGTTTGCATCTTATGAATACCAAATTCATACGACAAAAGAGTTGTCTAATGATTCAGAGTTCCTGCTCTCAAAAGCTCGGTTCAAGAGCATCCAATTACTATTAGATTGTAAAAACAAGGCAGAAGCACACCAATTGGCGACATATAATTCAGATGACCAATTTTTGTTTTAATTTAAGTAATATATTCATTGATTCTAGTTATGTAGTAGATGAATCAAGAATATGTGACTAGTTAGCTTTCTCGGATTCAAGAAACTGTGGTGGTCTTCTTTGAAAAGTCTAAGCTGATTGGCTTTAATTAACCCTGAAAATTAAGATAACTTTTAGATTTCAATGAGTAAGTAGATCATTTACTCAATCGACTCCATTTTTTCCTTCAATTTGCAACGCCCGACGATGAAAAGAGTTGCTATTCATGGTGATGGTAACAATAAGAGAGTTTAAAAGCAACTGGATAAAGTTCAAAACGACGCACAGAGATACCTGCAAGTGACTCGCAACATTTTCCCTAGTAAGTCCGGCCACATTCATCAACTCAAGGATTTTCTTCGGTACAGCCTCTGCACGGAGAGAAAGCATACTTAGTAGTGAGACAATAATTGGGGAGATTCCAGTGGTAGTATTCACATTTCACAATGACAAATGATAATGGGTCAATTGGCACATCAATATGTTTCGAAACTTTCGATATAACTCTGCAAAAGAAAAAAAAAATCTATTTGCACTCGTCTAAAACCAATTCCCATACAAAATTCATAATCAACAAGCCACAGCACTAATGAAGTGTATACCAACTCAAGCAACATGAGGAGGAACTTACTGTCTACGCCCAATTGATTGACAGCATTCACAAATTTTTGGTGGAGATCAACAGACCACACAACCCTGGGTTTCTTTGAATGAGAAGGGTCTTCATGCTCTTCCAATGCCTCATCCTCCTCCTCCTCGTCATCATCATCATCCTTCACTTCTTCCTTTTTCCTCTTCACACTCTTCCAACTCCCTGCGCACGCAGAGGAAGCATTGTCTCCTTCATCCACACCTCCTCTCTGCCTATCATTATTCTCGAGGCTCCCTGAGTTTTCCAACTCCTTCGATCCATTTCTCTTCTTCCTCACCACATGCTGCCATATATTCTTCAACGACTCCATCCTAACCGGCTTTATGATATAGTCACACGCACCATGGGTGACACCTTTCATGACAACATCTTTATGATCATCCGAAGACATCACTGCGCAGCAACAGATACAATCAAACTCAATTGAATCATATCAAATTAAAAAGTCTTCAACCAAAGTCGAACTTGAGAACAGAAGGGGAAAATAGTAGTTTTTGAACTGGAATTAACTTAAAGATTACTTGAAGAACAATTAAAAAAGGGGGGTTAAACTGAAATCCAACGTGATGGGGTTTACTGATCAAAGTTAGCCGAAATCAGAGTTAAAGATCAAACGAGAGAAACTAATTGTTGCAGAAAAAGGATTTTGAACTGAAATTCAACGTAGAGATGAAACAAGGCTGAAGAAATTGGTTGCGGGGCAATCGTAACATTGGAAAGATGGCCTTGGACCTGAAATCGAACATTAGAAGAATCAGGAGAGAAGAAATCGCTTACTTATGACAGGGAGATCCATCTCCAACCCGATGTGCTCCAGCAACTTGAACCCGTCCATGTCGGGCATGTAAACATCGGAGAGCACCAAATCGAAGCACCCCTTCTTCTCGCGTAGAATCTTAAGCGCCGCCGCCGCCCGGGAGCAAGTCGTCACTGCCCAAGAACAACAACCGATGCCCTAACGAATAAGCCTCGGCCCCAAACCTAAAAAAAGCAATCTTTCCCAACGCGGGGTCGGAAGAAAGTACCGTGGTAGAGGCACTTGCGGAGCATCCGGTCGAGGATCTTGAGGCAGGTGGGGTCGTCGTCGACGAGGAGCACCCGGAGGCCGGCCGGGAACTCCGCCGGCGCCGCCGCAGCGGCTCCACCCGAATCCAGCATTAGATTGCAGAATATACCTCGATCCGGGGCAAGAGCTAGGAATCCAAGCGAGATCTATCGCGAACGAGGATTCAACTCTCTCCCGATCTCTGCTTCAAATCCTCTTCCTTCTCCTTCTTCTCCGGATTTTATAATTGTTAATTTTGTGATGGTGATAAGAACAGCAGGACCAGCTCAGTTTCTTTATGAGGCTCGTCAAAATCGTATCTTTCGCATCGTCTCATTCCTAAAAATACTATTTTTACCACGCGAGGAAAAATTAATAATTTTCGGCCGAATTTTGATATTTATCAAATCTTTTATTGCCTTTAATACCTGTTTTAGTAATATTTATATATACAGTATAATTAATTACGAAGCCTGCGATTTCAAAATTTTCCTTCCTAGATCATTGCTATTTAATGCTACAAATTTGTTAAATAAATTTCTTTTACAATTCATCACAAATTGTATAGAATATCTAGAAATATTCTAAAATATATTTTTTTAAATAAAAATAAAAATGATTTAAATTAATGATAAATGATCAAAATAGTAAAAATACAAATAAACTAAAAGGTATAGGGTAAAAATGAAAAGAATGTGATTATATATACATATATATACTATTTTCAAAAAAAAAAATCCAAAAACAACGTCCCATTAGATATTTTATACTTAAAATAACTCTTGTTCCAATATTATTGTAAATAAATTATTTATTTTGATGTAAATCACTATTATATAAAAAATTATTATTTACCAACTTAATCAAAATTATTTAAATTTAATTAAAATCACTTTAAATTGATGAAAATTATTTTAAATAATTGTAATTGTTACATAATTGTAGATACTATTTAGGTTACTGTTATATAATTTTAAATATTATTATATCAAAAATACAATATTATAAAAATGAATTATAATCATTATAATGGGTAGATCCGCTACCTTAACAGCCTTAGAGCGATCCCATAAATATAGAGAAAGGTAAATGTAAATACACAAGTTGAAGATGCAGGTAAATGTAATTATAACCGCTATAATACTCCTAAAAGTAAAGGATATTCATGAGATAAAACATCATTATTTTATTTTTATTATTATTATATTTTTTAAAACTATCATTTTAATTATTTACATAATATCAAAATCACTTTAAAATAATTATAACAGCTACTTACTACATAATTATAGAACTTACCTAGATAGTTATTATCCTAAAACCTAAACTCTAAATGATAAATTTTAAATACTATTATATCAAAAATATTTTTTTTTATTAACTTCATCAAAATCATTTTCAATTAATCAAAATAATTTTTAAACAATGGTAATAGTTACCTAAGTGGTCGAAACTTTTGAATAACCATTACAATAGTATTGCATTAATTGTTAAATGTTATAATAGTGACTATAACAATTATAATAATGTTAAATATAAGGATATTCACTATATAAAACATCATCCTTTTTATTTATCTTTAAAAATGTTTAAGAAATTGAAATTCATATGATTCATGCACATGGTGGCAGGATAGTAAATATAAGCACAATATCGGGGCCTTTCCGTTAGTGGCGGAGAAAAAAAATCTCGCGGCCTCGCTTCTCTGGAAGCTTCACTCATTTTCTCAAAACGCCTCTTCCTCTCTATGAACATATCAAAAGGCCAGAAGAGAAGAAGATATTTATCTCGCCCTAAATCCTTCGCCATTGCTTCGGTCTCATGCTCTAGCGCACGCCGATTGATCCATCGATCTTGATTTCGATCTCTCTGCGGCAATGGAAGCTTCCTCGGCCGGTTCCGACGCCGCCGCCGCCTCCTCCTCCTCCTACTACTCCCTTCTCGGGATCCGCCGCGACGCCTCCTACTCGGACATTCGCGCCGCCTATCGCCGCCTCGCGTTGGTAAATCTCGTCCTGCCCCTTGGATTTCGTTCTTAAACCCGGTCAAGTTTGTGATTTTGAAGCGGGATTGGGCAGCGGTGGCACCCGGACCGGTGGGCGAAGGAGTCAGCGGCCGCGTCCTGCGAGGCGAAGCGGAGATTCCAGTGGATTCAGGAAGCCTACTCCGGTGAGTGCTTGCTGTGGTTTTCTTGTTGTTGCTACTTTAAGCGGGTGGCTGGTTAACTCCGGCGATTATGCGGGTGATGCTTCCGCAGTGCTCTCCGACACGAGCAAGCGTGCCATTTACGACGCTGGCCTCTACGACCCACTCGACGAGGACGATCAGGTTTTTACCCTAGAGAAAACACGGAATTTCCATCCAAAAATGTTGTCTTTTTTACTCTTTTTATTTTCCGGTGGGACGCGCAGGGCTTCGCCGATTTCATGCAAGAAATTCTGGCGACGATGGAGCGGCTTAAACCCGAGGTAATCCCCCCTCTTTTGCGATCTAATTTCTTGATCACCATGAAAAAAAAACGATTTTCTTTCGATTTTCGTTTTCTGGAGTTGAAAATTCTAAAAAAAAAAAACTGAAGTAAATGACAGAAGGCGGATACTCTGGAGGACCTGCAGCGGATGCTGGCGGAAATAATGAACATGGGTAACAGCACCGGCGGGGCGAACACTGGCGGACGGCGGGAGTCATCGGATGCGGCGAGGAGGAGCCGCGGCGGCGGTCCGACGAGGAGGAGGTGATATGGCATCTGAATCCTGACCATTTTAAAAAGCGATCGTTCAACTTGAGAAGTGTTCCATCAATCATGTTGTTTCTCCTGTTCTCTCTTTTGTCCCATGTCTTGATTTTAATCCTTTTTTTTTTTCTTTCTTTCTGTCTTGATTGATAGTGTTTGAGAGGTCCTTCTAAATTGCAATTAAATCTCAATTTGTACGAGAAAAAAAAAAGACTATTACACAAAATGCTATTTTTAACTTTATGTGGCTATCCTTCATCAATTATTTTTTTTTAATAAATAATTTTTAAAATACCTTTCATATTCATTAGCCTTTTGAAAAAAAAAAACTTTAAGATTTTATTAATATTAAATTTGTGACTAATAAATGAAAATAAAAAAATTATTATAAATAAAAGGTGATTCTTTACCGTATCTAATGGTAAAGAGAAAGTCATCATTGAGCAGTCTTTTCATCAGATAAAATTACGAAGGCGAAGGCTTAAGTCTTAATCGGGTGCGATAATATTAAATCTCGCTCAAGTCAAATTCTCCTCGAGTCAAATCTCTAAGGGCAGTTTTTTTTTTAAGTCGAATACTAAAACTGTATTATCAATGGAGAAATATTAAATTATGCACGCAAAAACTGTGATGCAGAACACACTTCAGTAAGTGTTTTTACTCGATCCAACGTTCGGCTGGATCGCGATGATCGATGGTAACTGTGATCTTGCAGAAAGAGAGATCAATCTCGATCTTTACTTCACTAGTTTGTTTTGCCGTTGCGTCGCTTCACTGGCCATTGGTCTCCCGCATTGGGAGGGAGCGTTAGATCTTCTAGATCACAATCAATAGACTATCTATGATCAAGTGCACAATTGTTGGATTAGATCAAGAACTATTAATATTTGAATTTTACATCCGATCCAATGGTTGTTATGCATTGGATTAGAGATGGTCCAGTAATTATGATCTAGAGGATCTAAATAATTGGGAGGGAAAGCGGGTCACTCTTCGCGGAGCAAAAAGGTAGGTTCCCCTTTTGTATTTCAAATTCAATATCTGTTATGTTAAAATTTAGAATAATGATTTATTTTTCTTCCTCATAAAAATAAAAATAATATATATATATATATAAAGTATGAGATCGGATTGATTTCTCAATTAATTAAACATTTTAAAATTAATTAGTTGTCTAATCTATGAAATTTGTTGTTATTTTAGAATATTTATAAAATAGTAAATAATAAATTATTTCCTCCAATACGCCCTCATAAAAATTGAGCTCTTGTGGAGAGTCCAATCTTGGTCTTTAAGAATTGAAAACGAGTCCGCGGAAGAGGCTTAGTCAAGATATTAGTTAATTGATCTTCTGATGAGACATGAGTGACACGTAATGCTCTACATTGTACTTGATCTCTAATAAAATGGTAATCAATCGCAATATCTTCATGCATGAATGGAAGACAGGATTGGAACAAAAATGAATTGTACCAATATTGTCACAATAGACAATCGGAGCATTGGGAATATGAACATCAAGTTCAGTTAGAAGAGAATAAAGCCAACGTAACTCAGTAGTTGTAGCAGCAACGAAACGATATTCAGCCTTAGTGGAGGAGCGTGCAATCGTGTGCTGTTTCTTGGAGGACCATGATATGGGATTGCTACCAAGATACACAATGTAAGCACTAGTGGAGTTGTAGTCATCCTTATTATTGGCCCAGTCATCATCTGAAAAGGCATGAAGAGAATGTAGTATTTGATGGCGCAAGGCTGGATCATGATTAGTTGTACCAGAG
>JBBPFQ010683858.1:0-15160 GCA_037974815.1 Kaempferia elegans | reverse complement strand
GTTAGGCGATGTGAAATTATGACAAACACACATATCAAACGAGGAGGAGGACCAAAAAAGACTTGGTTAACAACAATAAAATAAGATAAAATTTATTTAAGTATAGATGATAATCTAGTAGGAGATAGAACTCAATAGTATAAAATGATCCATGTAGCCGACCCCACCAGTGAGACAAGGCTTGATTGTTGTTGTATCATTGGGATTATTGTAGTCTGTAATTTAGTTGACGGGAACTAGAATTACTCTAATGGTGAATGAATTGACATATGGAATCATTCAGGAGACTAATAAACTCAAAACCCCAAAGTCATTTTGGAGTTTATGGTTTGGTTCAGTCGATTGATGGTTGAGTCGATTGCTTGATAAACCCTAAATTCTCTTTTGGGTTTATGGTTCAACTCATGTGGAATACAGTCGACTGGTGGGTGAGTCGACTAGTGGATGAGTGGACTGATGGAAACATTCACTTAACTTATAAACCTAAAATTCCAAATCTTGTTCGGGGTTTGTGGTGGTTTGTTTTAGTTGACTAATGTGGAATCTAATCCATTGATGATTGAATTGATTGGGCAGTCGATTTAGGCTGAGGAGTTAGGATCAAAATGTTTATATTTGTGCTAAGTTGATTGGGTAGACAATTGATGGTAGATCAATTGATTGATGCTGGGATCTAGTGGGCTCATCCTACAGATGGAAAGTAGGAAGATCCATTGATTAGAGGCTGCAGTGCAACAGTTAGATACTCTACAGTATATAGTCAGATACAGTACTGTATATAAGGCTTTCAGTCCTTGATAGATCAGTGACAGACCAAGTGGAGTATGAAGAGGAGTTGAAGGCTATAAAAGGGGAGATCGTCGGAGGCTTGAAGATTGGAGAAATAGAGTTGGTTAAACCCTATTAGGAGCCTTTTGTAATCCCTTAACCTTCGTCTTCTATTTCTTATAATTCTTGAGATTGTAAGAGGGTTCTCTACCTCCAATAGTTGATTGGAAGGAGAAAGATAGTGAGTTTCTTTGAGTAATATATCAACGGAACATTGGCCGTGGATTAGGAGTGTTGGGGGCCACCAAACTATGTAAACACCTTGTATTGTGTCAATGCTTTTATTCCACTCTTAATTGTTTGTGACCTTGCTAAGTAAATAGTAGTTTAGGTCTTTAGGATCACATTTTGAGGTTAGTTTGCTACTAGCATTTGGTCATCTATACTAGACTAGGATGTTTGATAATAAGTTAGGAGGAAGAGTATCCAAGTGGTTCTCCATTAGTTTCATTTTGGAACTTTCTTGAACTTAGTGTTGTTTTTTAGTGCATCTTCATATACGAACAAAATGATGTTTCTCGGTGACTTGACTTTCCATCCTATTTCCTGACTGAATCAATTATCAAGTATATAGACTGTGTTTCATGATTTATTTCTAGATAGTTTTGGTCTATTGTCTTTTCCCATCAGAATTTTTTATGGCGATTAAACTGACAAAAGCTATTCATGTTTTCATTATGAGGCTTCATCTGTTTGAAGTTGTGATCTTTGAGTTCATTCACTATCATTTTTTTTTGCAACACCTTTTCTATTCTTTATGCAGCTTCAGCTGAATTGCATCAAGCATATAGGCAATTTGTTGGTTCTGTGGTTGAGTTGGTAAATGGCGAGGTGTCCTCAGAGGAATTCCGGGCGGTGGCAAAGACTGCTTATGATCTTTTTGGTCACTTTCACATGGATAATGATTTGACCAAGAGTGTTACCCAGAAAAAGTAACTGTTTCTGATTCACTCATTATCTTACTTTTTCTTTTGTTGTCTCTGCTATTGCACATCTTGATGTTGTCTCTCCATGATTTATGGTTGATATAGTAATGGAATTTGGAACTTAATGAACTGGCTTTTTTCTTTCTTATCAACAGCCATTTTGTATTACTGGGAGAAATAATTAATCATGTTTATTTTGCATAGATAAAACTGACAGTTAAAAGAATAGAAATGATTCAGGATCAATTTTTTTTTAGTTCCAACTTGATAAACGGAAATTCAAACAACAAAACTACTATGAACTCAACCCTTAATTTTTTTGCCTGAAATATCAAATTCCTACAACTAATTTACAATAATTATTTTGATGTACTGAAACATCACTATTCAGATGCGTAAAATCCAATAGTTCATTTAGCCTGTGCATTCATTGATGCATACCTGAAATCCATTAGTTTTATATCTACTGCACCAACTGGTGGATATTTTCTGAAAGACACTTGTTCTTCAGGATTGAATTGCAACGGCTTATTGGTTACAATATTGAAGATGCGATCCTACAGAAAATGGCTTCTCTAGCTCAGAGGCTTTATTTTCTTCAGCATACACCCAATAATGCTCTAGTTGCCCATGAAGTTGGAGCAGATGGATGTGATGACAGTACCATTGAATTTGGCTCCGATCTTAGTTTCCAGGTTCCTTCTCGCTTTGTTTTGGATGTGCCATTGGAAAATGTTACACCTTTGTCAAGCGATTTTCTGCCGACCTCTACATTTGATGACAATCATTACAGTCACACACAGTTTGCTAATCATGATTCAACTACTGACCAAAGAACTGGTAGCTTAAAATGGCTAAAAGATGCTTGTGATATGATAGTGCAACATGATGGTGCATCACAGATATCTGGAGATGAGCTTGCAATGGCTTTGTGCCGTGTGCTCCTATCTAATAAAGCTGGCGATGAGGTGCATTTTCTGTTGTGTTTTTTTACTCAATTGAACATGTGTACATAGTCCGTGCTGCATATACAATATCTTTCATGTGCTTTATATATTGTCTTTGACATCTTTGAACTTTCTTTTTTAAAGATAGCTGGTGATTTGCTGGACCTTGTTGGTGACGGTTCCTTTGAAACAGTTCAGGATCTATTATTGGTAAGAGCTATAAACAACCTTGTTCCTGTATTTTTAATACTGCATCCTTCTGGTCATTGCTGGTCCCTCTTGATTTGATTAGCTGATTCTATATTCCATGATTTTTAGAATTGACTCTTAAGTAATTATAACATAAACAATTTATAGTGTCAGATCCTTTTCATTACTTTGTGAGAATAGTTTCTTTCTTTGTATAATAACTAGGTAGCTTCTATGAGCCATATATTGAGTTTCACATATAACTTCTCACTGCTGTTTGGGAATCATGAACTTACTTTGGTCTTAGAAAGTGAACAAAAATTTCAAGTTACTGGTTGTGCCTTGTTTTCTTGTATCTTACGGTACAGGATCTGTGTAACCTACACCTATAATTTCAATATTCTTTTCCATTACTTGGTGGGCTTATAAGTGTATGATACAAGGAGAATCCTCTATTGATATTGCGCTATTCAAAGCTCTTGTTACAATCTTTGGGCTCTATTTCTCTTGAGTTTTTGGACATGGTATGAGTCTAGAACAGTAGCTTTGATTGTGCCTCTGAAGTCATTGTTTGGGGTTTCAAATTTGTCTATACAACACACTTCTTCTCTTTGGCTTCTTGTAGCTGAGAAACAGTTTGTTGCTGCCGTTATAACTTTCTTTTGGCATGTATCTTTTGCAGCATCCAAATATTGTTATCTTCTGCTGTCCTTGATAAGTTTGCTCTCGTTTTGTAGCATCGCAAAGAGCTTGTGAATGCAATTCAACATGGGTTGTTTATATTAAAGTCTGAGAAGATATCCTCAAACAATCAACCTAAAATGCCTAGTTATGGCACCCAGGTAACCTAATAGATGCAGCAATAGTTTTTCTTCATTCGATTTCCCTCATTTCATCAATAATTTTGAAATTTCCTTCCAGGTTACTGTACAAACTGAATCTGAAAGACAAATGGATAAACTTCGGCGTAAGGAGGAAAAACGTAATAAACGGTTGGGAGAATATGGAAACACACTGGATTTTCCAGTTGAAAGCTTTTATTCTCTTCTTTTGGCAAGTCAGAAGAAACAGCCTTTAGATGATTTAATTGGAATTGGCCATGGGCTTAATTCTGTTTTGATCAGTGCTCTTCCTGAAGGAACTATAAGATTGCATAATAGTGGCTATGAAGAAGTTAGAATTCCACCCACTCCAACTGCTGCTATGAAACCGCATGAAAAGCTGGTATTTTTCTCCTTCGTGGTGGGATTCTTTATTTGTTTAGATGTTTGCCAAAGCCTACTGTTGCTCAGCGAGTGATCAAGGAATTGACATCAATAACATGTTCATGGTTTAAAATCTCATGCCATCCCAAGCGGCATGGGCGAAACATTGCGTTCCGCTAGTCGACTGGCACGGCGGCGACACCGGCACGCCTTGTGCCGTGGCCGTGCACAGCTGCAATTTTTTTCAATATTTTTTTATTGCTATCTTTTTATGATTAATTTTTTCTTCTTCCTTGTATTTTAATTTTTTTATTTCTTTCATCCTTAAACACACGAAAAATTCCTTTTTAATTTTTTATTCCTTTTCTCCTTAAATACATAGGAAAATTTTTTCTCCTAAATTAAATTAAATTAAATTAAATTTAAACCTACTTAATCCTAATCGTTATGTTTAGACTTTAGTTAATTCTAAATTAATTTTTACTCAATTATAATTTTTAAAATATTAGTTTTACTTAATAATAATTATTTATAATAATCAAATATTATGATAATATTTTTTAATTAATATATTTTATATTTAAAAAAAGTTTTGAAATCATATCGACATGACACGATACTATACTGAAATCACGTTGAAATTGAAACTTTGATATGGCTCAAAATTTTAAACCATGAACATGTTATGTTAAAGCATCCCATTGGAACATAAAAATGCTAAATAGGCAAATGTGAAGACATGAATAAATAACTTACAAATCACCTCGGTCTTATTTGTTAGGACCCATATAAATGTAACTCAGGGGTGAGTTTGTAATATTTCATATTTTATCAATAGCATCTCTATAGTTGATCAACCTATTTTGATAGCTAATTCATCCTCTAGATTGTTGCACGGGGGCTGAGGAGGTGGATAGATGTGGAGAAGTGATCTATTTGAGAACTAAAATGGGCTCTTCTCTCGATGCCATATTTGGACATATTAGTGATATTTGTTGTGCTGTTCATGGATTCTCGTAAGTCACCAACTTTATGTTACACATGCCATTCAATATGACATTACACCACCACTACGACTTCTCTGTTAGGGTCAATAGACTCTACCATCACAGCCATTGATGAGGACTCAGCTTCTTTAGCTTCAAGCGATCACCAATGGATTATTCTAGTCTGTTACCTCCCATATTTTTGTAAGTTCCTATTCTGCATGCGTAAATCATACTTTTAGATTATCACCTTCGATCTTAGATTTGTGAGCCTCCAGCACATTCTGATTAGATATCTTTCTTCTCAACCCTTGAATTACCTTAGTGTCCCACTAGTGTTATTATTACCTAATGGATCGTAGTCATTAGTTAAGGGCATTATTAGTGTCTCTCTTTCTCCCATGCTTAAAATTTCCACTGCGTTTTACGTACCTAAGTTTCATTTAAGCTTACAAGGTAGTAGTTGCTCACTACATCTTCCTCTATCATATTTGACTCCACTTCTGTGTTATTCACGATTTGTGGATGGGGTAGGTGATTGGCTTCGGACATGTGTCTTGTGGACTTCCTAAGTTGGATGTACCTATAACATCCGTGACGTTTTTGGCTACACAAATCTATAGCTTTAATATTTGAAGATTATGGTTCTTCATACTCTTGAATGTGAGTCCTGTTCCTTAGTCAAACATGTTACTTCCTTTTCTAACAGGATTCATAACATGCTTGTACACCCTTTTGATCCATTTTGATGTCTATGGTCCTAGTTGTGGCTACTCTATTTTTTGGTTCTAAATACTTTGTAACCTTTATCGATGACTATTCTAGAATAACATGGTGTATTTTGATGAGAGAGCATTCAAAGTCCTTTGTTTTTTGTTTATCCTTATTATTTGTTACCTCATCAATCACAATGCCATTCTTCACACTTTATGGCCATATTCCCTTTTCTATCCTCTCAAGATGCTATATACTTTGTTTCACTATGGGTGCTCGGTTGCACTTGTTTTATCCATCTCGTATCCCCTAGGTGGGATAAATAATCTCTTGGGATGTATTTTTCTTGGTTACTCTCGTCTACAGAAGGGTTATCAATATTACTGTCATTTTCACACCCCACCTTTATTTCGGTAGATATAAACTTCTTTGAGGACTCCCTTCTTGTATTCCCTTTTCCCTTCATTAGAATCAATCTAGGAGCTTCCCTCTGTTCCTACGCCACGATCAGTTCACCCACCATTGTAATTGATCCTTCACCTCCTTCAACTCCACATACATCACTTCTCCTTGCACCTCCTCCAGCTACACTCCTTTAAATGGGTATAAACACATGCGATAATGTGATGATGCTCTGGTGACTCCTCTCAACTCTGTCATGCCCTAGTCACCTCCTGCATTTGTCTCGGTCCCATTGCCTTCTGTAAGGGTACTTGACAATGTTCTATGGCACATCTTCTCTCTCAATTTATATCTATGCTTCATTTATCACCAAAATACTTTTCCTTTTTGTCTTCCTTATCCTCGCAACTTGTTCTTAGGAATATCTCAGAGGCCCTCTCAAATTTTGGATGCATGTAGGCTATGCAGGATGAGATGGATGCACTTCACTCTAACATACTTGTGAAATTGTCACTCTTCCTCGAGGAAAATCTACAATGGGGGTGCAAATGAGTATTTTTAGTTAGTCGATCCTAATGACATCATTGACTACCTCAAGGCTTGCTTGGTGGATTGACGTTGACTAACTAAACACCTTTTCTCTAGTGATAAAAATTACTTTGGTTTGGATATTTGATATTAAGATATATTATAGGAACTTATATGGAGTAATTTCATGAGTTTGTTGCTAGGAAAAGAGTGTGCAAGTTGAAATCACGATATGACTTAAAACAATTACCATGAGCTTGTTTGGGTCTTCTTTAGTATGACATGACCAAGAGTCTGACAGATTATTTGATGTTTTATATATTTTTTGGTTCAAGGGATATAGGGTTACTCAACAATACAAGTATTAAAAAAAATATTTATGTTGATAAAAAAATGGCATACATATATGTCTATGAAAAACATATTAATCAATCAAAACAAGGTTAGAAGTAAAAAAGTTACAGATAAAGACATTGCAAAAAATACATAATGTAGCATTGTAGTTAACAAATAAATTATACCGAATTGAACAAGTCCTGAGTAAATGCATACAATTCATAAATCACATCTCAAAAAAACAATTAAGGTGACAATGCTGTATGCATTTAATGTTTTTAATTACATCAAAATAAATACTTAAATTAACAATTATGCTGCCATAACAGAAAGTCTTAATCTGCATATTCTGTCTAATTTGATTGGCTATCTCACATTTGAAATGAACCATACATCATATATGTGATGTGGTCCCCTCTATGAATCGTCTATATGTAGAATTTTAGATGGATAACCGTGAGAATTGGGCAATTTGAATCAGGAGTTACTGATGTGACTTAGTTTTTATCAGCAGCATCCAACATTAGAAACTTATTTTCACTTGATTATCCAATTTGTCTGATCATAGAGTTCGATACGACAGTCAGATCAACCCATCACATAGTGTGCTTTAGCTAGTTTCATGATAATCAAACATTTGGAAAGAGATATTGTGATGAATATGACAAATTCAAACATGAAGTCCTGCTTGTTTTTATACTATTTTAGTAACATGGATACTTGGGTTACATTGGCATAACTTTTGTTTGATTATTTACTCCTTTTTTACTCTCTGAATTTGTCTTACTACAAAGTTTTATTGTATTTTTTTTATCATGATAATTTGAATGAATAATTAGCTTATTCTCTGTTTTGAAGAAGATTTTTTTGGTGTTTCTTGATCTAGGTTGATTTCTTTTCTCTCTTGAAGGTGGATTCCTCCATAGCTATTCCTTTTTTTCTCTTCTTTGTAGATTCCTTATAAGAAAGAAAAAACTTTCCCTTGATACTGTCGTGCTATCTAGTATGTGCCAACTACTTTGTAATAGTCAATTTCTTCCTCCATCCAATGTCAATCCGGTCTCTGAGCATAGTTTGGAATAGTTAGGTGTGGCTGATTTCACATAACTTATGATTTCCTATTTGTTTCTCACGGATAAGGATTGACTTATCAACATCATTTTGTAGTTTCGTTTTCAATTTATTTGACCATACCAGCAGAATTACTAATATGATAATATCTGCCTTCTTTTTATCCATCGCAGAAGAAAATGGATTAACTGTTTTCTTTTTTATTCAAGTTATTCTAATGCAACACGAACATGGTCTGTGTCTTAGTTGGCAATCTCATGAGATTCAACGCAATTCAAGAATCACTCCAAGGCAATATTGTCTTTGGTCTGTATGCCTTAATCAGCTACCTAACAATAGAAAATGCGAAATCTCTAAATATAAACCTGTTATTAATTGACGGAATGAAACAATAGGAAGGGATGCTTATTGCAAACCAGTTTTTCTTCAACACGAACTTCATTTTTTTGGTTTGTAATTTGCATGCAATCTGGAAAGCTTGTCCAAACTGACATACATTGTCCATTATTAACAAGGTATATGGACAATTTATTGTTCTTCATCTTTGGCTATCGTATTTTAACTAACAGCGACCATGACCTTCTTTTGCTTCAGATTGAAATCAAAGAACTGGATGATTTTGCGCAAGCTGCTTTCCAGGGCTACAAATCCCTGAATCGCATCCAGAGCCATATTTATCAAACAACTTACAATACCAATGAAAATATTCTGGTTATTAGCGTTTCCTCTTATTCTACTGTACTCCTTTATGTTAATTTCATAATTTTTTTGTTTGGAAGAACAAATGAATGTAAAAGATTTTTTTCTCCTCTTGACAGGTTTGTGCACCTACTGGTGCTGGAAAGACGAATATTGCTATGATATCTATTCTTCACGAGGTTATTTTCAGTAGAATCTGTCTGATAATGGCCTTTTTTAGACTAGGCTAAACTTTTTATGAAGGGAAAAATTATTAACAATTGCTACAATCTTTCCTTCGTCTTTATCATCAATGTTCTTTTTCCCCAGCAAAATATTTCTTCCTTTAGTAATACTAACTTTTCTTGTAGATCAAACAACACTTCAGGGATGGTTTTTTACACAAAGATGAGTTCAAGATAGTATATGTTGCTCCAATGAAGGTATTCTTCACTTATAGGCAAGCTTGATCTTTCTTCGTGTCTCAACCTGTTCTTACAAAAGTGCTCTAATAGGCTTTGGCTGCTGAGGTGACAACAACATTCAGTCGCAGGTTATCTCCCTTGAATCTGGCTGTAAGGGAACTTACAGGTGACATGCAATTGTCAAAAAATGAGCTTGAGGAGACCCAGGTAACTCTTTTTGGTGACTCTTCTTTTTGATTCATGAAGGTCTTGTAGGGGCACACTTTCTAACATGACATCATATTAGATGATAGTGACTACACCTGAAAAATGGGATGTGATTACGCGCAAAAGCAGTGACATGTCATTGTCGATGCTGGTAAAACTCTTAATCATTGATGAAGTGCATCTGCTTAATGATGATAGAGGTCCAGTAATAGAAGCTCTAGTTGCCCGAACACTTCGACAGGTAAGTTTTTGGTGATGTACAAACTGTTTATTAGTTGACCATTTTATTGCATTTTCTACATATTTGAAAATTAACATATCATAATAAATTGCTTTTCCAATAGGGTTTTACTTCATCTAGGATGTGAGTCAGTCTATTCTATGACAATGAAATGCTAACAAACCAGTTCATAGTAGGTCTGTCTACCAGTGGATTGTTCTATTTTGCCGTATCTCATTTATTTCATGTTATATGCACTATGTGACACTATGTACTGTTCTGGATGTCACAGTCAAAATTAATTATTTCAGTAAATTATCAAAACTCTATATTATCTTGTGTTATGTCAATTCTGTTGATGAGCTTTGTATCATATTGACATGCAAGACCCTCTTAACATACTACAAAATATGTCAAAATGAATTTAAATAATGTTTGCTATCTTTTGGTAACCTGTGCCCCTATAATACAATGTTAAAATTTGTATCATTTTAGATGAGAAACAAAGCTTGAACTTAGGTATACTTGTGCTCTCTTATTTATTTATTTATTTATTTTCATTTCCTTCCTTCTACCCCTCCAATTGTCCATTGACACCATACATCAAAACACTGACATGGTACCTAATCATCATCATTTTGGTCAGTCTAAAACTCCATCATAGTTCGAAATTTTAAAGTGTACTTGGATACTTATCCATAGACAATGCACTTGTTCGAGTAGGCGCAAATATGTTTAAAATAACCATTCTGTACCAATTGACTAAGGAAAACTTATCACTTTGCTTCAATCAGCATGTAGAATGAATCAAGACTCATGCTTTAAAATGTTGGCACGAGGCTTCTTTTGAGAAAATCTTCAGCTCCGACAATGAGGCTCCATGCTAGGTGAGCTTTCATGACTCCAAAATGCTTTGGCTTCTCGCAAGGCAAGCTTGTGTGACTCTGTAGTGCTTTGACATTACCAGAAGCAAGCTTCTGCAAAGGACAAACAATATGTTTGGTATTGCAAGACGAGAATTAAGTCTTCCTCCCCTCTCCTTCTCTTTTATAGTCAAGATTTAGCTACAACCTCTTCATTATCATCTTCATCTTATATTTTTACAACGGTTAGGCTCAAACAAGAATCAACGATAGACTCAATAATGCTGACACAAAACTGGTATATCTCATTCCAATTAGGGGTTGATACCATGGTTTAAAATCTCATACTGTGCCGGGTGAAATGGTAGAAATGTATCGTTCTGATAAATTACCGAAATTCGATGTACTTGGCAAAAATATTATCTCCTTCCTCTTTCGACCTCTAGTCCGTCTCTAGTACCATGCATCAACATAGGGGCACAATACCAAAGCCATTTCGTTCACTGAAATTCCAACATAGCTTGAGATTTTGAACCTTATTTTTACCTTCCTGCCAATGCCTTCCTTC
The DNA here is from genome assembly GCA_037974815.1 of Kaempferia elegans. Classification (NCBI taxonomy): domain Eukaryota; kingdom Viridiplantae; phylum Streptophyta; class Magnoliopsida; order Zingiberales; family Zingiberaceae; genus Kaempferia; species Kaempferia elegans. The sequence goes on along the minus strand of JBBPFQ010683858.1, from coordinate 4,067 downwards.
GAAGGAAACATGGCATTAATATTTCCATTTTTTTGTATTGTTTAGTTCGATATGTTATATGGTGATATTGTGTTTATCCTGATATTTTCTTACGAGTACTCAAAAACTTGAGACAGGACATGTTGGTCTTAGAAATCTGTAGATAGAGTTACCAACAATTGTTTAGCCTATGGTGAGATGGATTCGGAGATCAGTGTCTAGAGGATCAAATCTGTATAATAATATTGGGGTGAGGTTTAACCTTTTTGCTCTTATCCTCTATTGTGTATAACATCCAAAATCTAATGCTAGTGAAAGGAGACTATAATATCTAAACTCCTGCTACTGCAGTCAATAAACTCAGTATCTTCTGTTTTGCATTTTTGAACTCGATATGAACGGCTAATTCTTTTGTCTGTCTTACAAACACTCATGCTGTTTTGATTTTTCATTCTGTTCATTAAGAATTCTGGAGATTTAAAATGCACATTATGACCCACTTATCTTTGTATTCATTGCTTCTTGTATTTGTAGCTTGTTTGTTTTCATTGGTAGATTTGGTGTGTTTGTTTATGAAAATAGTTTCACAATTTTTTATCTTGAATATTCATTTTTTAGCAAATAAGAATTTTTTAAAATTGAAAGAAAATTTAATTTCCTTTTCTTTAATTTTCTACATAGTTTTTTTCTATACATAGGATGCTTGATGTTCCCCCAAGACAAGTAAAAATTTTATTCACAAAAAAAAAAAGGAAAATGAACACTTTTTAAGAACATAATATAATTTTGGTTTTCATAAACCATGTTGAAAATTACTGAAACTTGATACTTTTGGCGCAATTAATTTATCTTATGTCATTATGTTAATCTTGTTGATGTGTTATATTGTCATTTGACATACCTTGACATACTACCAATGTGTCTAGATAAATTAAAATAGTGTTTGTTATTTATTTTAACTTGTAGCTGTACAATACAATGCCAAAATTGTACCAATGGGACACAGTAGAGATATAATTGTGTGTTTTTTTCTTCATCTCCATCCTCCCCCTCCAATTCTCCACCAGCATTATACGACAAAATACTGGCATGGTACTGAAATAGTACCGTTCAAAATCCTGAATGTCCTATTGCCACCTTAATTATCTGATGCTAACTCATATAAACTTGTCTGTTCAATGGTCGTTGGCATGCTTAAATAATTGATATTGTGCAATATTTTTATTCTTTGCATCTCAGTTATGCAACATCTATGTTTGAATTGTATTAGGTATCTCAATTCAGTTATCACTGTTAAACATTTACTACTTTTGACAGGTTGAGTCAACACAATCAATGATAAGAATTGTGGGATTATCTGCCACCTTACCAAATTACTTAGAGGTACTTTTTGCAATATCACCATATGGATGGTTGAATCCTCAACTTATATATCTTCTCTATTGTTTCTTATCTAACATCTTGATGTACAATTACTAGGTCGGACAATTTTTACACGTTAATCCAGACAGTGGACTGTTCTTTTTTGATTCAAGTTATCGTCCAGTTCCCCTAGCTCAACAATACATTGGGATCACCGAGAAAGATTTCTATAAAAAGAATGCTTTATTTAACTCGATTTGTTATGAAAAGGTTGTACTTGAACTTTTATAATGATAATTAACTTTACTAATAATGTTATCATGGCATTCACTGTAGCTTATTCGTAGCAGGTTTTGGATTCAATAAAGCAAGGTCATCAAGCAATGGTATTTGTCCATTCACGTAAAGACACTGGGAAAACTGCAAGAACTTTGGTAATCATCTTTATCACACTGAAAATAAGATTAAATTATTGTTTTTTTTAAAACATCTTCAATTTGTAATACTTTTTAGAGATTGCCCTTTTTATCCTAGAATATCTTATGTATTGTTGTGTGTGATCAGTAGGTTTAGTATAACATTGTAGAAAAATGAAAGAGATTTTAAATGTGATTAAAGAAAAAAAGGGATATTAAAAATTTTACTAACCAAATGTTTACTCAAAAGAGTATCTTGACACATTTTGGTTTCTCATTTTTCCAAAATGATGTTGATGTAGGACTTGCACTTGGAAAGATAGGAATATATATTTTTAATGTTTTCTAGTCATGAATTGAATGGTCGACATAATCCATCTATTTGTTGCCCACATCAACTTTCATAATCGTACATAAATTGGCTAAGTGACATCTATATTTTTTTATCTTTCAAAAAGCTCAAGGGATTTGCCTTCTTAACGTCCCTCCCATCCATCTCATATGCTTTTTCTCATTTTTTTTTAAATGAGGTGATAGGATGTGTACTTGATTGACAATGTGTGTATATATACAAGAATGATAACCTGCACACCTTTATGTGAGTGGCTGTAGGCGACGTCCAACGTGGGCGATCTGACGCGATGAAAATTCAATTTTTTTAAACCCTCTCTCATCTACATGTATCAATTCTCTTTCCTCTCATTTGATTGCATGCAAGATGGTGCTGATTTGTAGAAATCAACACCAAGGTGGATTAACTTGGTGGTGCTGATTTACACAAACCAACATGTAGCCATCAACACCACCAAACCCACCAAGGTGGTGCTGATTTCTACAAATCAACACCACTAATCAAAGGAGAGAGAAGAGAGTTGTTGCATTCAGATGAGAAGGGGATTAAAAAAATTAATTTTCGCCGTGTCAGATCACCCACGTTGGACGTCGGCCACAACCGCTCCAATAAAGATGTGCAGGCTATCATTCTTTTATATATATAAGGTTTTAAAGCTTGAGTTGAGCCAAAGTTTCACTCCTAGGTTGCATGAGACATGCTGCTCATTGAATCCCAAAGGTGTGCCAAAACTGAGTACTACAAGACGAGATCAACGAAGGAGGAATACATGCAGAGCACTCATTTTTTGAACACTAAAAGGAGGAAGATCTAGAGGTTGTTTTAGGTGACAACAAAGTCGATGAGAGTAGTGGGAATGGCCATGTGTCTTTTTAGAGCTTATAGAGTAGTTGTTGAGTGGTCACCTACATCTTGGAAACTTATGACTGTTACTGGAAGTCTCAAGAACTCATGATTTCTTTGCTAACATTTAACAAAATCGCCGTGAACCTCAAGCTAAACTATTGTTGCTGGAAGGCTCGCAAAAGCATTGTTGCAGTGTAGAAACTTTGTTGTTATCTCAAGAGTCTTGCAAAGAAGTCACCATATTTCAAGGTGTTGCTTGGTAGGGTTTTGTTGTCTCAAGCTTGCCTTGCATGCTGGTTGGCCAGTGGAATAAGAAGTTTCACTTATGTAGGAATAAAATTTAAATCCTTATATAATAAAGTGGTTGGTTGGCATAATACATGCAACGTTTGTTGCATATGCCATCTTTGCCTAACACTATATTAATTGATTTTTTGATAATTGACCGCTATAGTCTCTACTATCCTCCCAAATATAACTTGAAAGGATTTTCTAACATCCCTCCATCCATCATTATGCAAATTTAGTCTAAAAATTGGTTTTTTTTGTTTGTCTATTTTCATTGGAATAATTCTAATGAGATGAATCGTGAATCTTTGGTTATGTTTGGTGTTCTCACCTTCATCTTGTTGGTTTTGACACTTTCTTTGTATTGTTGTAGCTAGTGATTGAAATACTCTTATGTGTCGGCCGATATAGATCATTTCGATGGCAGAGCGAAATCGGCACTGTACGCGCGACAATTTCGTGTGTTTCATCATGTGCGTCATGCACACGTGTTGCGCGCCATGTTGCCGAAGGGTGTCCCGCGACGCGCGATGCCGCTGGAGGGCGTTCTGTGAGCACGATATTCTTGTTTTGTCGTAGAAAATTTAAATTAAATTTAATTAATTAAAACAATTCCCAATTCAAGTGTGATACTTCGAAGAGGCTTTCATAAACCCTAATTAAATTATCCGAATGCAATATATAAAATTATATTCAAAATTTTAATAAATTTTATTAATTGATATTCTGATTATTTTTTATTTAAAAATTCTAAAAAAATAAAATTTATATTTTGATAATTTTATTTATTTATTTATTATTATTTTAATATTGAATTGATATTC
>JBBPFQ010683754.1:0-15164 GCA_037974815.1 Kaempferia elegans | reverse complement strand
CCTACTCTATTGTGATAATCTAGTAATTGAGTATCAACTAAACTACGCCCGTTGTGGCAAACAAGGTAATAATCCTCATTCGGGACCCCTCCAAGACTGCTCTTATCACATTAAAAATGGAATAAATCACATAGGTTATTTGGCCAGTCCAGCGGCCTCCTAGATGAGAGGGCCTAGCACTGGTTAAATCTCGTGATTTGAATCCAAATCCTATTATGACAACTCCTAATTGTAGTGACACTACATGCAAAGGATGATAACCCTAACCTCAGTGACCCATCCAAGACTGTCACATGTGATTTGGGAAAGAGATAAATCACGGGAGATTTCACCTATAACAGTGGCATGGGGATTAGGTAGCCCGTGATACATTTCACATACGCTGAGAATCGATTATATGACCTATTACAGTAATATCACATATAAGAACCAACTATACCTGATAGTGGGAGCAAAAATTAATTAGATAGATGATGACCTAAACTACTCATTTGAGGAAAAAAAAAAAAAGGTAAAACCATCACCCTAACTACCACTGACTTCTGGAAAAGGTTCCATTACATAAGACATTTGTCTTAACTTAGATACCCTTTATACGTAAAGAAAGATGAGACATCCATTAAACTATTTCACATAGGTTAAAAATTAACACAAGATCTATTGAAGTAATTATTCGGGCATGATGGCCACGTAGTTTTTGCATCATAAATTAATTGTTAAAATTAAGTTAGATCGATACACGGACGGGAGAAATTTGATGCATCCGCAGTTCCGCACGCCTTTTTAATAGCGCACATATTATCTCTTTAATTCCCAAGTCACCGCCGGAGAAGCGAAAGGCCCTCCAGCTCGATCGAACTCGGCGGAGGGCAGGATTCGGTAGGGTTTCTTCGTCGCGTGTTTTTAAGTCGCTTAAAATTTCTAGAGTCTTGTACTATCTTACTCCAGTGATCGGATACTATCTGGATTTGAGGTTTGTTTTAAGTAAGCGATTGATTGAACTTCCTTAACTTTAGGTTACGGTTTTCTTTTTGTGTGCGGTTCGTGTAGATTTGATGGCGAACATCGACATCGACGGGATTTTGAAGGATCTGCCTAACGATGGGCGGGTGCCGAAGACGAAGATAGTGTGCACGTTGGGGCCGGCGTCGAGGTCGGTGCCGATGCTGGAGAAGCTTCTGAAAGCCGGCATGAATGTCGCCAGGTTTAATTTCTCTCACGGGACGCACGAGTACCACCAGGAGACCATCGACAACCTCCGGATCGCTATGCAGAACACCCAGATCTTGTGTGCCGTCATGCTTGACACCAAGGTACTTTCTTTATCTGAAGAAATTGTGATGCAAATTTGTTATTTTATCTGGTTGTTACCTTGAAGAAAAACCTTGACTTGTGCCAGCTGTTTCGTTGATAGAGATTTTGGAGCAAATCGAACTTATTTGAGTTTGATAGATACGTTCTCAGTAAAAGGCTTATTCTAGTTAACCTCCCCCAATCTATTTGTGCCTTTCCCCCTCAGTATGGAAGCGTTTGGATATCCTATTCTATGATATTTGTTAATTATACTCTTTTATACGCACCTCAGCAAGGAAGTTGGCCTTTAATACCAACGTCTGGATGTAACTTGGCGAATTTGTCTTCAATAGCCTATTTAATAATTAATATCACTATTATTAATGGCCATATTAGCACAAAAAAAGAGAAGTTGGGCAAATTCCTAAAAATTCCTTCTTGTTTCAAAACTCCTAAGAGCATCTCTAATGTAAGGTTTGTAAAATTAAAAAACCTCAATAAAAAAGTTTTAACCATTGTAGAAATAAGGTTTAAGGTTTGTAGTTCAAGAGTAGATTTGAGTTTTTAAACCTGCTTTTTTTTTGTCTTGAAATTGATGTAATGTGCATGTAGCCATGCAATTACATGTTATGAATTAAACCATATAAAAATCATTTAAAGCTTTAACTATTAGAGATGTTTCAATATGTTTTTAGAATGTTGATGTGGTATGATGTGGCATATTGGGATCATAAAAAAAGTTTTTGTAGATTCCTATTTTTAAAAAGTTCCATCATTTAAAGTTAAACATGAGAGTCATGGAACGTTAGTTGATAGGTCACTACACTCTTTTCTTTAAGAAACCTGAAATTTGCTTTCTATATTTTTTTTGTAGCGGTTAATTAAGATAAAATGGAAAACAGGAGCAAACCTAAGAGTGCAAACAACGAATATATTGTGCCACCACTAAATGACTAAATACTTTCATTTAGTGTTAGTTATTCATCAATGTAAAGTAGATCTCCAGTATCATGTGTAACTACGGACCCTAACATATTTTTGGAATAAATAGTTGTCCAATGCTTATTTCATAAGCACCCATATTTAAACATTGGCATTATCTATTTTTTTTTTCCTAGTGTTTATAAGAGGGTTTCTGGAAAGTCTTTGGAGGATAAAAAATCCAGTAAACTTATAACTTCTATTCTGGAAGAATATGATTCAGCACTTCTTTCTAGTTGATCTAATTGATTGGGTTTTGTGATTAATACAAAAATATTACCAAATAAATGAGTTCCACACAATTTTCCATTATTGTTTTTCATCTTGTATGCAACTCGTGATTGTTTAGTGGTCATATCATGTTTTAATTACTGATTCTGTTTCAAAAACTATATCATATGAATAGAGTTACTTGCATGGAAGGAATCATAATTTAAATTTGGAGCAGTGACGCATCCCGCGGATCTGATTATGCCTAGCATTTATTGGAAGATATACTTTTGTCTATGATGGGGTTACAAACATGGTAAAGCAAGTTAATGTGCCGTTCAAAGTCAAAAAATTTACCCGAAAGTTTTTAAATTTAATGCCAGTGGCTTGTTGCCTATTTTCTTCATTTTGTTGATTGCCATTATTTCATTCTATGAGTCATGAGTCCTTAGTTTATAGCTTTTGTATTTTAGCATCCATGGAAATGGTCATTTTCTGAGTTGCTTTTATACTTTACCATCCGTGGAAATGCCCATTTTTTATAGTTGCTTTTGTAATTTATCATCCATGGAAATGCCCATTTTCTATAGTTGATCTTATGGTTTCTGATTAAAGCTATTCTTGTTGTTTCAATTTTTGAATCTACCTTTTCAATTTTTTTTTTCTATTTTTCTTTTGCCTGCATCATTTATTTAGATTGACAGGTTATCAGAATATCTTTCTTGACTCTTATCGTGTTGACACAGGGCCCGGAGATTCGTACTGGCTTTTTGAAGGATGGGAAACCTATCAAACTTACTGAAGGTCAAGAAATTACAATCACCACTGACTACAGCATCAAGGGGGATGAGAAAATGATTTCTATGAGTTACAAAAAGCTTCCTGTTGATTTGAAACCTGGGAATACAATATTGTGCTCTGATGGTACCATAACTTTGAATGTCCTATCATGTGACCCAAAGGCTGGAACTGTGAGATGCCTTTGCCAGAACACAGCAACCCTAGGTGAGAGGAAGAATGTCAATCTTCCAGGTGTTGTGGTCGATCTTCCAACACTAACTGAGAAAGATAAGGAAGACATTATGGGCTGGGGTGTTCCAAACAACATTGATATGATTGCAGTGTCATTTGTTCGCAAGGGATCAGATCTTGTTACTGTTCGGCAGTTCCTTGGGCCATATGCAAAGCAAATAAAGTTGATGTCAAAGGTAATTGTTTCCTTATCTGCCACTCCATTTAGTTTCTTTTCAGTAGTAATTAATTACAGGGGAAAGACATAATCCATCTTGTATAGTTTGTATGGACGAATTGCACCAATTTGATTGGTTTTAGAAGGAAACTTTTATTTTTAGTTAAACTATTCAACTTGTTGATAGCTTTGTTTTGGATCTACTTGATCTATGAGATTTGGATCATGATTTTGGTATCTTTGTCACATGAACCTTTTTCTCATATTTGATTAATTCAGCTAGTCTTTTGCTGGGAGAAGACACCTTTCCCTCCTGCTATAAAATCAGAATTATGTGTAAGCATGGATATTAGTATCGCTATAATAACAAATCAATTAGCAAGATTTATTTTACTATTATCTATTAAATTTTATGCACAAAGTAAATAAACACAAAAAAAAAACGAAAGAAACATAAGTTAATTCGTTTTGTCTTTAAACAATAACTCACTTTTTGGCGCAGGTTGGCTATGATCTCTACCCAAAGTGATAATCATGGTTAAAGTCTCTGCAAACAATTGATTTGACACTAGGAGCTCATTTCTATACAATATGATGCATAATGCATTTTAGTTCCTTGCTCGTAGTCTACCTTGAACACTATTTTGACTTTCAGACTGAGAACTTTAGGATTGAGCTGATCATTCACGTGTGGTAGTCATTCCGCAAAAAATAACTGTTGTTGCTGAAAAAATAGTAATTATTGTTTTCTGTCACTATTTGTCTATATATGTAGGTTGAGAACCAAGAAGGTGTTATAAACTTTGATGAGATCTTGAAGGAAACAGATTCTTTCATGGTTGCTCGAGGTGATCTTGGAATGGAGATACCTGTTGAGAAAATTTTCCTTGCACAAAAAATGATGATCTACAAATGCAATCTCATCGGCAAGCCTGTAGTTACTGCCACTCAAATGCTAGAATCAATGATTAAATCCCCACGCCCAACCCGTGCTGAAGCTACAGATGTCGCAAATGCTGTTCTAGACGGAACAGACTGTGTCATGCTCAGTGGTGAAAGTGCAGCGGGTTCCTATCCAGAGATGGCAGTGAAGATTATGCGTCGTATATGCATTGAGGCCGAGTCCTCTCTCGACTATGAGGCTATTTTCAAAGAGATGATAAGATCTACTCCTCTGCCCATGAGCCCACTGGAGAGTCTAGCATCATCTGCTGTTCAAACAGCAAGCAAGGCCAAGGCCACATTGATTGTGGTCTAGACTCGCGGCGGGACAACAGCTAAGTTGGTCGCAAAATATCGACCACGAGTGCCAATCTTATCAGTTGTGGTTCCAGTGTTGAGCACTGACTCGTTTGATTGGTCTGTCAGCGACGAATCACCTGCAAGGCAAAGCCTTGTTTACAGAGGTTTAATTCCATTGCTGGCAGAGGGTTCTGCCAAAGCTACTGATTCCGAATCAACAGAGGTGATCCTTCAGGCGGCACTCAAGTCGGCAGTGGAGAGACAGCTTTGCAAACCAGGTGATTCTGTTATTGCAATTCATCGTATTGGCGTCGCCTCTGTTGTAAAGATCTGCATCGTGAAGTGATTTTTGAATCGATAAGGTTGGTTACATTCTGATCCCAATCTTCTGCTGCTGGTGCTCATTCATGCCTTTCTCAGTTTGTCATGATACGCTATGGTAGTTTCCATTCTCATCCCAATTGATAGACAATTTTATTACATCAGTAGCTGAACATTAGAAACAGAGCTCCCTTTTTTTTTTTTTTTTTTTTTGTTGTTGTTAAATTGCTTGTCGTCGTATTATGATCTTAAGCCACGAATGCATCTGGTTTCCAGCTTATCGATAAATAGGCAAAACGTTAGTTTTGCCTTCAGTTTGCTGACATTATTTTGAATAATTGTAGCAGTGAATAAGAATTGCCTTGTTCTAAATTGCTGACGTAATTAAGAATGATTCATGTCTTATACTTCTCCTGTGGATTCGATTATGTAAAATTATTTAAGTTACTAAAAAATGAAAAATATATTTACCCATTCAATTGAATTTGCTGGACAATCAATCTTGTTACGAGATAACGTAAAGAAACGAGAAAAGACAATAAGATATCGACAACATTGTCATTTGATTAATTATACGGTTCAAAATTCCAAGAACATGCTTATTTTTTTATTATTATTAGTGGGTTATTAATCAATGAACAAATAGGAATATATATCATGCATCAGAATAGTTAATTAGTTTATGTAACCAATAATGGCGACATACCTAAGTGATTTGGACTGTTCGATGGCATGCGAAAGAAAGGAAAATTTCTATTTTCCTTTTGAAAATATTTAAATTGGCCCTTCAATTATTGTTACATTACTCCCAATTATTAATATTATTTGTTAAATAAATTAATGGCGTTAATAGCAAATATATTTTAAACAATTTTATCTTTTCTAAAAAGCTAAACTTTAGGGTGGAAAATAACTTTTTCTTTATTTTACATGTTTTTATCTAGAAATTTCCACAATGACTTTTGACGAATTATTATGATATAACATTTTGAGCATAATAATTTTAAACACATGTTTGATGTATCTGTTGTATGAGAATTCATTCATATGTCATTAAATTCACTCATGCGACTTTAAGTGAAAATTAATGATGGTTTATGACTTGATACATTGAGTTTGGCCTTCCTCCAATATCTAAGTCAAATTGACTTGGGCATTGCCTTGATTTGGAAGCAATCTAACATGAAATCTTCCAATCGTTCTCCAGATATTTTCCTAATTCATAATTTTGGATTCAATTGGCTCAATTTTTTCTTAACTAATTATTTATTTAGTTAAAAAAATTCCTTCACAAATCATATTTAGTTATTTAAATGTGATCTTTTAATATAGTATTAAGCCGCTTCATTTCTAATTTTCTACGATGGAGGAGGCCCAAAGTCAAAAAAGGCGCATACAAAACTCCGTGCGGCTTCGCGTGCAAAGCTAAAACACTAATTAACACACACCGAGATTAGTCACACGTCTCCGCGTGTGCTGATTCTCTTACCCAAATACCTCTACCTACTTTGCTTACCCGCTCACTCACCGTTGTCCCACGGTCCCAAAGGTGGGCCCCTGGAGTCCGCGCGCACGAGCGGCGCGAGCTACGACGCGAAAAGTGGCCACTAGAAAATAAGCATTAATTATTACGATCGAGGCATCGACGCACACGTGATGCGAGCCTACGAATTTCCCAGAATACCCTAAAGTTCCCCTCCAGTTATCCGTCATATCGGCCGTCGATTTCGACGATTCTGGCATTTTGACGGTGGAGATATGCTTATGACTGCGGCACCGAGGGAAGCAGGTAAAGTGGTAATTTTGGTCGGCTTGACGCCGACGATTGATGGCGTGTTTGACCTGCTCGCTTCGAAGCTTTTCCGGTGGAAGTTAATATGATTCGCTTTCGAATGCTGCTCCTCTCTCCATCGCTCCCTTCCGTCTCGCCTTTGATTCCTTCCTCCTCCCTCTCCCTCCCTCTTCGATCTCATCTCTCGGCGTATCGCGGTGCGATTCGATTCGTTTCCCTTTGAATTTCATCGGTTCGTGTTGGGATATTGTTCCGATGCGGTCGTAAATTGTCGCTCTTCGACGGGATTTGAGTTGTATGTGCTAAAATTGGTCCGCGATCGGGGGAATTTTCTCGGGGTGGGTGACGTCTTCTTTCTTCCGGATTTAGGAAGAGGAGGAGATGAGGGGCGTCAATAATAGCGTGGAGACTGTGAATGCGGCGGCGGCAGCGATTGTCGCTACTGAGAGTCGTGCCCAGCAAGTGACCGTCCCGGTTGGTTTCCTTATCCTCTTTGTTAATTTGCCTTCTTTCGCTGTATGATTTATTTTAGAGTTTTGCTGGTTTAGATCTGCGATGGTTTTGGTGTGTTACCAGTATTTTAACTTTTGATGTATTTCCCAGGGCGCGCAGGTGATCTGGGCAATAGTTCTGTTACCATGACTTTTTGAATTTATCCTGTTTAATTTTATGTTTGTCAGTCAGTTAATGACTTAATTCAGGTGAGTTATTAGACAATCGTGTATAAAGGTTTTATTTTTTGGAAATTTGTGAGTTTCTTGGTGGGTGTTTAGTTGGTACGACTGTCTAATAATGATAGCTTTAGGAAATACCTAGCGATGCAGAGCATAGTAAACCATAGTTAAGCTTTGCATAATGTGTTGTGGGGAAAAGTGAGATTACATATTATGTTTCTTTTCTGGTAAGGTAGGATTTACATGGTATTGGTTGGTGTACAGGTTATGGAGTCTAGCCAGGTAATTTGAGGTAGGGAGACACTAAACTGAAAAAAAAGGAGAGAGAATTGGCAGATGCCTTTTCCATCATTTTTGCACATGATAAGTTATTTGAGTTCAGATGTTTATTTTGATTCACGAATTGTGCCTACTTGTTTCTTTCACATTTGCTAAACTGTAGATAAAGAGTGAATGAGTGCTTGCCTTTTAGACTAAAAACGAAGAAGTTTATAAAAATTGTGGTATGGCTCGTTATATTGGATAGTTAGGAAACAATCTGTTCCAAATATCAACAATAACCAAACCTTATCCCACTATATGAATCTTTTTACGCCGTTGAGCTTCATGTCCTACCGTATCATCATCTATACTTAAATAAATTTTATCTCATTTTATTATTTCTAACCAAGTTTTTTTTTTGTTGTCCTCTTCTTCGTTTGATATGCGTGTTTGTCATAGTTCCACATCGCCTAACTGGAGCATTTATTGATCGTTTAAGTACATGCCCATACGTAAAAGAAATAAATTTCAAATATCAACGTAAAAGGAAAAAAATGAAAGAGGAAGATTATATGTTTGAGGTTATTAAAAATGAATCATTAAAATAATATTATCTTGGAAGCAATCAGTTACTTAATGGATGATAGAATAAAGAAATTTGGTTGAATTGTTATGATTTATGAAAATGTTTGAAGGTGACCAATAGATTGCATGATTATATGAATTTAGTCGATTAGTGTTGCAGTCATAAGAAGTAGAGGGTGACTACATAAAACTCTAGTTGATGCAGCAAAAAGTGATTAATGGTTAAGACACATGTAGCTGACCCCAAATAGGAATAACATGATCCGGCAATGATATATAGTTAAACAACCTATGTAGTATTTAAGATCCAACAAAACCTGGAAAGAAAAAGACTCTCCTTTTTCCTATTAGTTTCCATGGAGCATGATATATTACCTCAACTTGGTCAAGGGTGGATAAACCTGGACTGAAAACTTGACAGAGATGTTTTTTGATAAATTGGAATAATTTGATAACAAGAAGATAGAGCAGTAAGGATTCTTAAGTTGCAACAAGCACGTTGGGAGCTTAAGTAGATATGTTGAACATGATGCTCTCTGTTATGTCCATTTAGATCAACTTCCTGGCATAACCAAAATATTCTCCAATATTACAGGCTGTGTTGGCCATATATTCATATTCATTTGCTTCTAAATATTTGGGTGTATTATTTCTTGAGGTGTTGGATTTACTGATATAGGACAAATTGTATAGATATTAAAAACTGTAATCAAATTGGCAATGCTTAGACTGAGCAGTTAAAGATTAATGATTATTTAAAAAAAATCTTAACCAGAGTATGTTATCTCAGTTGATGTGCTTTCTGAATTCCAAGGAAGAAGGAATATGTCTGAAGTGAAATGGAGTAATCATATTGCAAATCTAATTCAGATTTTGAAATTATGTGAACTTTTAAGAAATAATCCAAATCAGGAAAGTAAAGACGAAATAGATGCGAAAAATAAGGTATATTGTTGTGATTTATTCCATGCCTAATACATATTTTTCCCCTTCCAGTTACTAAATCACCATGTGCATTTTCCTTCCCTTCCCTTTCAGTTGCAACTTCAGCTTCAGTCATTTGGCTGGACAAGCATAAGTTTCATTGATGAAGTTATGTATAGCCTAAATAAAAATCTGTCTCTTGTTTCAATTTTATTCAAATCCTCTTAGTTGCATTTGTCCTATTTACTCACTTCTAGTATTACCGAAGGCCATTCCAAGTGAAGAAGTTAAGTTCTCATCAATCCTCATGGTTTGTAGGTTTCTTATGGGCACAGAGTGGATAATCATTTCAAGGATCTTTGAAAGAATTGACACATAAAAAATATACCTCTTAGCAGTGCAATTTAAGGTTCTTTTAATTATCTTGCTTTGTAACAATAAAGATAACTTTGCGTAAAGCTTTATCACTAGATTTATCACTAGTAAAGGAGTAAAGGAAATATGAGTGGCTATCCCTATTCACTAATTGTGTATATTCTGATATGCGCTGCCTTTATCACTATGTATAATGTGAAAATTTGACAATTTATTTTTGCACATGAAAGAGAAAATGACACAAGTCCAAAACAATAAAAAGTATGGTAACCCATCAATAGTTAGTTGATAAATAGTTTATTTTTAGCTAGTAAATCTGTAATTGTTCATAGGTGCATTTATGCATTGGTTATGGGAAGGCCGTTCAATTACATTACATTACTTCTTGCAATCAATTAGATTGTTCTTGTAAAACTTTATCTATACCTTCCAGTACTATTCTCAATTTTTATAAATCATTGTTTATTTAAATGGAAATCCCATATTACCTAATTGTGCCGAAAATTATTATACATATATTATATTTCTGATGTTTTTAGGTCAAATTATTAATGATTGAAAATAAGATGAATTTTGTGCATAGTAGATTTTGTTGTTAACACAAGCATATTGAGATATGCCTTTTCAATTTCCTATTAGTTCTACATTTATTGTATGAGCTTTTTAACAAAGAACAACCAATATTTTATTATTAGCTGACATTATTATTTTGTACATCAGGTTCCTGATGGTTTATGTTAAGATAGTTTTCTCACTAACTCCCATTCTAATTGCTTTCAAGAAGACTCAGGAGGCCTTATTGCATATCTTTTAGGCTCCAAGAAAACCTTGAATCTGTTTTGCACCTTAAACCTTAATTAATTGTTCTTCATGTATTGGTTGAAAAAAGTGAAGCCATAATAATCACCATTTGTGAGAATTTGTCACTATTGTGTGACAAACTAGATATTATTCTGCAAAATGTATTATTAAATTCTAGTGCGGTTATCCTATCTTAGCCATGGTCCAGGAACAATTATAATAGGGTGGGTGATTCACTTGTCTAAAGTCAAGTCTAATCCAAGGTTTGAGGGATAATTCCCTTTATCGTTTGTTTCTGGGAATACTTTTTATGCTTCTTCTTGGTGGTTATTCATGTTCTCTGGACTTCTGGAGTATCCTCTTCTGACTCTTGTTTATCTGTTACCTAGTTCCTTTTTATGCATTATCTTTTATGAAACTTGTTGGGTTGCCCTTAGTGTTTGGTATGACGAAACAATCTGAAGAATTATTGACTTAATAACTAAAATATATTTTTCTTTTTTTAATGAATCGTAATAGATGGAATGGTCCTCCACTAGGGATGGCAACATGTTGGTGTCTGTAAGTTTTGGTACTACATGAACTTGTATGTGTTTAAATATCTGCTACTTCAACCATTCAAATAGACGCTTTGGATGATAAATAGGCAGTTGAACCCATAGGTATTGAACTTAAGTCAGTAAAATATGTAGGTGCCTGCAATTTTAAAAGCAAACTCAAATCTGATTTGGATCCATTAAGTATAAATTAAGTACATTTTCCCCTAATGGGCGGTTGACCTAAGAACACTGGGCTGATGGGCCGTTAGTTGGGAGTGCTTCCCGGTTTACCTAGGTGGGAAATTTCTATGGAACTGGACCGGTCACCCCAAGGATTAGTCAGCATAAACTGGATACCTGGTGCCAACTAAAAAAAGAGAGTATAAATTAAGTACCTGAGTCCGACTTAGATGGGTGGATATCCACCAATACTTGATTTTCAAGTACCCATTATCATTCCTATTCTCCACCATGAGAATTCCTCAAATAAATTACACGGACACCATTTCTACCATGAATGCACAACCTACAACCTTTGAACAATGAGAGGAAAACCCGCTGCTGAAGTACTTGACTAACAACCTAAACTTCATGCTTTATTTATGTCAAACATTTGCTAACTATTTTGTCTGCTGCAGTAAATTTTTCTTTACTGAATTTTAGAATCATATTTTCCTTTATAGTTTAACAATGTTCAGGGTCATTTTTTTTGTTTCTGCTTCTTTGAGCTGAATGATTTGCGATTTATATAAATCTGTAGCTGTGGTTGATATCTTTAATTGGTAATTTAATAGTTTATTCAAAGTAGAGGATGATTATATCTACAATCTATAAGAGTTCTGTTTGTTATTTGCATGCAAAATTCACGGGTTTCATGGAGTTTGCTAATACTGGCTCATAATATCTCTAAATCCAACTCCTGATTTCTTTATATTTTTTTTCTTCCAATTGCCAGAGAAGAAGATGGACTGCCTGGCTCAGTGTGTATTGGTGCTTTGGATCACATAGAAATGAGAACCGCATCAGCCATGCTGTCCTTGTTCCTCAACTTGCATTTCCTCGGTCAGATACCCCTGCAATTGAGAACCCAAACAATCCACCTGAAGTGAGGCTTCCATTCATTGCCCCGCCTTCCTCTCCAGCTTCCTTTCTACCATCAGGAACTCCCTCTGCCATGCAATCACCTGTAACTCCTATTTCTCTCTCTGTTCTCTCAACAAACACCTATTCCCCAAGCGGTCCGACTTCCATCTTCGCCATTGGGCCTTATGCAAATGACACTCAACTGGTGTCACCCCCCATCTTTTCCACCTTCACGACTGAACCTTCCACTGCTCCTCTTACTCCCCCACCAGAGCCTTTGCACTTGACAACCCCTTCTTCTCCTGAGGTACCATTTGCCAAATTGCTGACTTCTTCCTTTGATGCAAACTGCAAGAAAGCTCAGGCGTATGAGTTCCCATCCTACCAACTTTACCCTGGAAGTCCCATTGGTCGCCTTATATCACCGAGTTCAGCATGTTCCGGTCCTTCCTCGCCATTCCCTGATCCTGATTACCACTCAGCTGACATCTCTTTCCAATCATTCCCTATTGGCGAACCACCGAAAATCTTGAGTGCCGAAGGAGTGGCTGCAAGAAAGCTTATACCTCGGCATGCTCGAATTGGTGTATCACAATTGGACAGTAATATAACTGCAGCAGCGCCAGCAGTGGAATCTGCTGTTCCGCCTAAGAATAATGAACACGGAATGGATCACAGAGTATCATTCGACTTAACTGCTGAAGAGTTCACACGCTGTTTGGAAAAGAAGGTAGCAATCTCCAGCGAAGGGACTTCTGAAACCTTTACAGCAAGAACTGATGGGGCTTTTGTGACTAACGAGGCAGATAACAATAGGAGAATTGACATTGACGATAGCTGCCATGACTTGACAGAGAAAGTCCAATCTTCTGTCAATCTTCCTCCAACTAAAGAATTCAAATTTGACAACTCAGATGGCATTTCAGATGCACCTAGTGCTGGTTCTGACTGGTGGGCCAACGAGAAGGTCATCGCCACAACATCTGAGCATCAAAAGAGTTGGGCTTTTATGCCGATGATACAGCCAAGGGTGAGCTGATCAGCCATTTTGCTTGTATTTATGCAAAATCAAAAGGAGGAGCTTTTTGTCAACTATCCTTGGGGAGGCCTATCTCAATCTCAATAGACGGCCATGGTCATAATCAGAGGCATCTGTGAATATATTTGGTTAGATAGTTAGGCACACTAATAGTGTCTGATTAATTTAATACTGGAGGTCATCAACATCTGCATCAGACAGGTTTAGAGAAGCTTCTGGTGTCTTTGTATGAACACCTGTGATACATTAACGGCCTTGTTGCTCTCCTGATTGAATAATCAGGAAACAACTTTTTTTTTTTTGTTTGTGTAAACAAAACGTCCTTCTAGTAGAAACTAGAAACATACGTCCTACTTCAGAACTCACGTCTAGGATTTTGATTATCTACAGCTTGCTACTTGTTTGACAGCTGATCTTTCTTGGTGACACAGTTTCTTATCCTTCAAGTTCAATACTCTTGAAGGTAATGAGGTCTTGATGTATCTATATCATCATTGTTTTGATCAGGTCGTCTTCATAGATTTATGTGCAGATGAGCCAAGGAAGCACGAAATGGAGACAACTTTCCTATGGAGGGTTTCTCTGTAGCTGCCCGATCTCAGTGGTCTAAAATCAGATCGTTGTGAAAGAGCTCTCCATAGATTAGATTCTCTAGGACTAGAAGAAGAAGGGTTCTTCGTAGTCACTTCATAGAAATAACGTTCGGAAATATTGCCTTCTCTCATGGTTGGTACTCAACTTAAGATTATGTGCGATCCTGTTATTATTGGGGGCTCCCTCAAGTTGAAATTAAGTGAGAGTTAATAAAGCATCATGTTAGTTCTGGATTCCTTTGACCAAATGCGTTAGACATAGCTTAATGATACTACTACTAACTCCGTATGCTAGCTGTTTGATGTGATTATTTCACACACTGTCTATAACAGTCACTTAATTAAATGTGCCATTAATACAATAACTAAACATGTATGTATTAATATATGCATTAAGTGCGCCATTAATATAGTGATAAATGTGCCATTAATACAGTAATGTTGCACAATAGTTAGTCTAGAAAATAGTCTATTTCTAGTCCACCAATGTAGGCAAGGGGCTACTGTTTCTATACCTGATTGTTTATCTCCCATATTTTTTCATGAGACTGACTTGAGTATCAGAGGATCAAAGATCGGACCCTCCGATCTTCGTCCTAATCCCTCTTGTGCTCTATTACTCTTCACATACCCTTTCCGACAAATTCTTTTTCTTCAAGTTTGCGTTGACTCCGTCCCATCTCCTCCCATAGTGACACTTTGGTGACTCTTTCGTCAAGGCGGTTCTCAGACAAGACCAAATTGGACCCATCTGTGAGAACGTATACCTGATTTGTGACGTTAAGATGGATAACAACGATGAGCCTACTGTCATTACCATGATGCAAGAAGGCTACAAGCGACTTGTAGCAGCCGTCGTGTATGGAGCATTACATCAACAACAAATGATGTGGCCATAACAAGTAAAAACTCACCCCTGGCCTCCGCATATAGAGGTGGCCATGATTTTATTAAAATTGAAAAAATTGATCGAACCTGAACCGACCGATTTTTTTGGTTTGATTTTTATCGATTTTTCGGCAAGTTTAGGTTTAATTTTTTTAAAAATCAAATATTCGGTTCAGTTTGCGGTTTTAGCTCCTAAAAAATTGAATAAACCGAACTAGCCGTAGTAGGTAGCTCTGAATGGACTGTCAAGCCAATACTGATCGAGCGACCAAATGGTACCGAGTGGACAGTTGGGCGGGAGCAGACCCCAAGGATCAAAAGGGGCTTGGCACTGAGTGATCTTATCTGAAATCTGGGATGATATGTCTAAGCCT
>JBBPFQ010683353.1:0-15172 GCA_037974815.1 Kaempferia elegans | reverse complement strand
AAGTCATTAAAATTCATTTGGAAAAATATATCCCAACATTTACATTTATGCTTATGTGAAAATTGCTCAATATTTAAATACAGAGCACCAAAAAAATTTGCTTTGTTTGAAAAAAAAATAGTTGTCATGAGTGGAAACTAGTATTTTTCACCTTTGAGACCGAGTTAGGTTACTGGGGAAATGAATACTAAGTTTCTGTTGGCTTGAGCATGCCTTTGAGACCTTAGGTTGATTAAGGAATATGAACCAAGCATATGACAGGTAAATGCATATTGCCGAGAATGGATAGGAAAAGATGGTTGAATGATGACTTGACTATGACTAGGAGTTGAAACTTGATAAATTTTGGCCATTGTCGCACTAAGCACGAAGAACTATTACTTAGGTCATATTCAAACCGTTTTTGTATCTTGCTTATTAATAAAATCATTTGATAGTATTGGAATGATTTGCTAGACATTACGATGCACTACATAATAACATGAGTTTAAATGTAAATTTTGCTTGAGGACAAACAAAGATTTAAGTATGGAGTGTGATGTTCGTAGATTATGTATGTTTTTATGCACTATTTCACGCACATCTACTTGTATTTCATTGCATATAATCTGCATTTATTGCACCTTATCTTATCATAATAACGTACTTCCATACATTTTGTGTGGAGATCTACTATATGCTTTGTTTTCATTGATAGGACGGATTTCGGAGAGAAAACGGAGCAAAAATGCATATTCAAGCAAATTTGGAAGTAGATGTCCAGTGACGTTGTCATGTTCATCAAAGCATATATGGGTCAAAAAGAATTCAAAATAGACCCAAATTACACTCACACGGCCTTGACTTGATGAGCCACATGGCTATGGAAGTTTTTATGCATAAGCCACGGGCAAAAGCCACGGCCGTGAGTTCTATGCATGGACATGCAAGGATCCAGACTACAACGTGGACCAATAGTAAAACAGACATAACTTTGTGAATGGTTGAATTTTTGGGTCGATTCAAATTAGAGAATGCAGAAGACTTCTTGATCTAAAACTTTTATTCAGACACAACTATGTGATTCTGCATAGTTGTACCTCAGACGGCCGTGTGACTTTGGCAGTGGGAGATATGCTCTGTTTCCAGAAGAAAGCCCTCCACAACCGTGTGGAAAAGTTTTTGGATGAAAACACCCCCACATAGCCGTGTGAGTCCCACACAGCCATGTGGCGGGCCATGTGGAGTAGAATGGCACCTATAAATAGGGGGTTTGCCCCTTTTCTTGTATCTTTGGACATCTTGGGATTGGGGCTCCGCCCCTAGGCTTGGGGAAGGGTTTTTCCCCCTTGGGGGAACCCAAGACCTACTTCAAGAAGGTGTCTCCGGTGATTCATCTACCTCCGAAGCGATGATATCAACCAAGAAGGCCCAAGATACATCGATAAGAATTCTTTTATCCTTATCATCTTGCATTCATTTGTGGTTTGCTTGATCTATTGTCTCTTTGGTTGTATCTCCTTGATTATGGAGTAGATCTTTGATTCTAAGGGCATAGGGAGTATTTGTGATGTGAATTGATGTAAACTTTTTGGATATGTTCATTCCCTAGTTCAATGACATGATTATGCCTTGTTCTTAATCGATGAAATGCTTAAGTGATGGTTGTGTGCTTGGATGTTTCATTTTATTGAATAAGTGTATAGATTGTTCATTTCTATAGATGGGGGTTCTCTAGATTGAAGTGACAATGCCTTGTGAAAGAGGGTATCTTTCCGCTCATCTAGAGTGCAACCTCTTAAGAGAGGGCAATTCTATGCATGGTTGATCTATGTACTTAATGAATTCCACTTATTCAATGATAAGAAGAGTTTATATTAATTTAGAGACGTATGACCGAGGAGCCCTAGTGGCAGGGGTAATCCTTTAACCAAACTCTCTAAGTTAGTTATTCTCCTCGCTAGCATTCGAATGATACAAGTAGGATATTCCAATTCATCAACATTTAATGATAGGAAGAGTTTGTACTAATTTAGAGACGTATGACCGAGGAGCCCTAGTGACAGGGGTAATCCTTTAACCGGACTCTCTAAGTTCACTATTCTTCTTGCTAGCATTTGAATAATATAAGTAGGGTATTCCAATTTATCGACAGGTGACATTGGTATCTAGTTAGATCTCCTACAAGACATAAGTGTAGAGAATAGGAGATGAGTAATCCATACCACATTAATTAGCATCACAATGAAATCGAAACCCTATAATCTTTCTCCACCGAAGATCAACTTCCTCATTTTCCCTCTTTTTCTCCTTTCTCTCTTACACTCTTTCCTTTCCAACACAACCATTCTTGATTGTTTAGATAATTCACTGTACAAAGTTAACTAGTGTTTAATTAACAGTCCATGTGGATACGATATTTTATATATTACTTCGATATTCTTATACACTTGTGGGTGTATCAGATATCTTAATTCTTTTAGGCCCAACAAGTATAATCATGACCATTGATTGAGTAATTATCTTTAGGAGCATGACCATAAGCAAGTTCTCTATTAGATCATTCCAGCACATTGATATCATTATGTGACCCAGGTAAACCAAAAAATGCATGTCATATCCAAAGATCATAGGACGTCATTGCTTCCAAAATAATTATCATACCTATCCATGCAGTTGGATAATTCTTCCATTTCCAGTGTATGCAGTTGATACTCCCCAACATACCTAGAAATTCCCTTTTCTCACCATCTACTAGCAATGTCATTGTTATTTAGTGACCACAAGTACTCATCTCCAAAGATATCAAGATTGCTGCTTTGATAAAAAGTTTCATGCTCTTTATTGTTGTGGTTTCTCCTATTCTTACGTACTCATCCATGAGATTAGCTCAAACTCCATAAGCAAGGATCCTTAAGGAGGAAGTCACCTTTTGTAAAGAAGAAAGCCTAAGAATTCTAACAACATTTCTTCTTTGAACGAAGTATGATTCATGATTGCCCACATTGTTAAGAATTCAAAGAAAGAGGTCATGATTCATCAAAAATTTCCTCCTGAATATATTAGGGAGGATATATGAGCACATCAACAAAGTAGTCATTGAAGAGACATATGTGGCCCTCCAAAGATTTCTCCTAATTAACGCATGTGGTTGCTTCCCTGGAATGATTGTGATCGTGAACCTTCATCATCTAATGAATATTCAATTGAAATGGCAGTTACAGTTGTTTCCAACTCATCATTAGAAGAAAGTAGAGAATTGTAATTACTAATGAAATGAAGAAATTTTTGAGAAAATTATAGTTTTATGAGATTGATGTTATGGATACGAACTAATGACATTAATGTGGTTATATACTAAAAAATATGGGTGTTGGAGGAATATAATCGTTGGAATATTTGGCGCACATAGATGATAATACAAAATTTTAGAGAAGAGAGAAATAATTATAATATACTGTGTAGTGAAAATTGATTATTTGAATTTAATAAAGTGGTTAGTTTACCCAAATTCTAGAGATATGATAGAGAAGCTGGTATGGATTATCTAATATTACATTAAGTTTTTGGAATAAATTGTAACTTGTTCGTTATGCTCTCCAAAAAACTCATAACTACCTTCATCTATCATACAACGTGCCTTCCTTTTAGCCGGCGTGTCATGCACATGATTAACTTTATAGATGAGTTTTCTTAGTTAATTTATATTCCTAACATCACTCACAATACCCTTAACCAGTCATATAATGTCTATTCCTTTAGGCCGACACACTATGCGCATGATCAAAAAGTTTATCTTAATTTGTTAGCTTCCTTAAACATATATCCCGCATAAGAATGATTTTCCTTTAGGTCAATCACTCTTAACATGGATATACATTCCTCTACACTAATACTCTTAGCTTCTCCAATAGTTATATCTTTGGCGATAGTATAAGTTCGACTAGGTAACAAGAATGAGGAAGAATACAGAAAAAAAAACTAAAAACTGAGCTAAACAATTATCAGTTGACTATATCAAATATTAATTGACTAATATTATCAACAACCAAGTCCCTACGTTCATCAATCGACTGACATAATGTATGCACTCAATTCCTATCACACCAGGCAATAGCAGTCAATTGACCATATTAGTCGAGTCTGGTAGTAAAATCAAATAAGCCTATGTGCTCGATTCATTGGGCATCTATTAACTGGTACTTTATGACAATCAACTGATGGTAATCAGTTGAATGTCCCCATAGAGCTCAAATAAGTTTTTGTTTGCGACCTCTCAAACATCAATCGACTGGGATTTATGACAATCGACTGATTTCATCAGTCGAATGTCCTAGTCGAGTTTGACTCACTTTCTATTTGTAACCTTATGAGTATCAACCGATTGGGATCCTACAACAATCGACTAATTAATGGAATCAATTAAATGCTCCAATCGAGTCTGACTCACTTCTGTGCACAACCTTTTGAGTATCAGTCAATTGGTTTTTATAACAATCGAATGCTCCAATAAAGTTAGAAAATCATTCTATTTGCGATTTCAAACACATCAATCGACTAGGACTAGATATCAGTCAACCGATGGAATTAGTCGAACGCTCTGACTAGGACTAGATATCAGTCAACCGATGGAATTAGTCGAACGCTCTAATCAATCCGATAACATTTTGTACCCAAATTTCTTGCTATTAGTCAACTGGTAATCCTTATTAATCGACTGATAGTCATGATTTTAGGTTGTTACTGCTTGCACAGTTGATAACCTATTCCACCGCCATTCTTCATATTCACGAAAGAAGGCGAAAAAGTCAAAATGTAGGTAAACATCTAGCATTTCCAATAATATAATCAACGAATACATACCGATTCGCTCATCTATACACGTAATTAAATATAAAATCGATGTATATTTTCCATATCATTGAAAATACGATGAAGTAAGATATTTGTGATCCTAATGGAAGCATAAGATATGTATATTTTCCATATCCAGATTTGTGATCCGAATGGAAACATAAGATGAAGTAACATCAATGCCCGATGATAGAACAACGTACAGACAACAAGACATCAATTCCAACTCCTCTGTTTCTTACAAATGGCAAATTACAACATAGGAATTAAGAGCCCGGCGCAAACTTGGTGGCGTAAACCCACGCATTGTTGGCCACCGGATTGTCCAGATGATCCAACAGGTTCTCCAGCGGCCCCTTCCCCGTCACGATCGCCTGCACGAAGAAGCCGAACATGGAGAACATCGCCAGCCTCCCGTTCTTGATCTCCTTCACCTTCAGCTCCGCGAAGGCGACGGGGTCGTCAGCGAGGCCCAGCGGGTCGAAGTAAGTGCCGCCGGGGTACAGATCATCGCCCTCGCCCACGCCGGGGAGACCGTTGATGCGGTACCCCTCCACCAGACCCATGAGAATGACTTGGAACCCCAGCACGGCGAGGATGCTCTGCGCGTGCACCAGGTTGGGGTTGCCCAGGTAGTCGAGGCCGCCCTCCGAGAAGATCTGTGACCCGGCCTTGAACCACACTGGCTCCTTGAACTGCACCCGCAGCCACTTCTGCAGCACCTCCGGCGTGATGCACCCAAACGCCCCCAGCATCGCCCACCTACCGTGGATCACCTCCAGAGCACGGTTCTTGGCGAAGGCTTCCGGGTCAGCGGACAGCCCCGCGGTGTCCCACCCGTAGTCGCCGGGGAACTCGCCGGTGAGGTACGACGGTGTCTGTGCCGAGAAAGGTCCCAGATACTTAAGACGGTCCGGGCCGTACCACAGCTCGTTCCCCTGAATATGATTCACCGTTAGCAATCAAACATGCGCCGCGCAATAACTGTCCGTGATAATTTATTTATAAATTGAAAAGGCTTAAGCTTACCATGGTGAACTTTCCTTTTACCACTGGAACAAAATCTCTGAGGGAGTGGCCGTTTGATGGCCGGGTTTGGCCGAGGAAGGTGCTGACGACGGTGGCCGCTGTGAGAGTTGCTGCCGCCATCTGTGGATGTCTGTTGTGGTTGCAGGTGTGGCTCTGCTTCTGGTGGAATGAATTGACAAGGAATGGAGGAGGCCGGGGGAGGTGTATGTAAGAGCACGGTAGTGGTGAGCGATATGGACACGAGTGCCAGGTACAGATTTTCTGGAATTTGCTGGGACCAATGAGAGTGCTCCGTTAGATTTGGTACATACCCAGCTCAGCTCATTCTATCTGACTGGTTATCTTCTGGTTTGCTTAACCAATCATGGATTTTCTCTCTTATTTGGAACTATATATTCTCGGAGATTCAGCTACCTGATTGGGAATCACTTCCACAGAGTAAAATTCTTTGGGAAGAATCCGTCAAGATTCAAGGAAATGCGGAGCATATTCTTTGATTGCGTCTGGGAGATCCCCGTGTACTTACTTTGCAGGGTACAAATCAAAAATAAAAATAAATTCTCATGAAATAATTTTATTCAAAAAAAAAAATCTTTATATCTATCCGATCCGGGAACTTAAAACAAAATTTACTATGCTAATGCAATTGAATTATTTGGTACTATTAATGTTTGCTAAGTCTTTCATGTCTAAAGAAGAGCAAACTTGGGTTTAGCATCAAAGACTTGCCTACACCAACATAGGAACTTCAAACGATTATCAAAGAAAGAGTTGGTATAAGGATTGCTAAAGTTGAAGTTTCAAAATGACAAATTATGTGATGCATGTTAAATGGGCAAGCAAATCAAAGCTATTGATAAAGGTGAAACTATTTTGAGTATATTTACTATATTGGAACTACTACACAGAGTTTTTTGATAGTATTAAGCAAATTTCCTTGAATGATAGTAGATATTGCTTAGTTATGATAGATGATTTTGCTAGATGCACTTGAATATTTTTCTTAAAACATAAAGATACCCCCTTAAAAATATTGATTTTTTTTTTTTGTAGAAGGTAGAAAATCAGAAAATAAATTGATCAAAAGTAATCATGGAATGAATTTGAAAATGATTTATTTGCCAATTTTTGCATACAAAATGGATATAAACATGAATTTTTTACCCCTAGGACACCTCAACAAATGGAATTGTTGAGAGAAAGAATAGTGTTTTACATGAGGCCGCTAGGAACATGTTGAATGAATATTCACTTCATAGCTACTTATGAGCGGAGAAATAAATACAGAATGTTATGTGTAAAATTGAACCATAATACATAATTTTTTGACAAAACACCACATGATTGTGGTTTGGAAAACCATGTACAATTAAACACTTTAGAGTGTTTGGATGTAAGGTATATATTCTAAATACCAAAGATTACTTAGAAATTTTTTTTACTAAGGCGGATGAGGATATTCTTGTAGGATACTCCAATCATAACAAAGCCTCTAGAATTTATATATAATAAGATATCTAAAATAGTTGAATAATCCCTAAATGTTGTCTTTGAAGAAAATCCATTTTCAAATCCAACAAAGACAATTGAGGTTGAAACACAATTTGAATTAGAAAAAATAACGTTAAATGAGGCAAGCGATCAAGAGGGAGAAAACCAAGAGCGTGAGAATGAAAAAAATAGAAAGGTCACCACTTGAGCATGTGATCACCACAAATCAAGCACGAAGATTCACTAGGACAAATGCTAATCGTCCTTTAGATCAAGTCATAGGAGATATTACATAAGGGGTGAGAATTTGATCGTATTTTCATAATGAAAGAAGTCAAATAGCATTGATCTCTCAAATTCAACCAAAAAACATTGATGATTCCTTAATTAATCTAGATTGGATTTTAGCAATGCAAGATTAATTATCTCAATTCGAGAGAAGTCAAAATTGGGATTTTGTTCCTAGACCCGAAGAAAACTTAATTATTGATATAAAGTGAATTTTTTGAAACAAACTTGATGCTAAGGGAGTGGTTGTGAAAAACAAAGCTAGATTGATTACTAGAGGATTTAATCAAGTAGAATGATTAAATTATGATGAAACATATACATCCGTAGCTTTATTTGAGTCTATTAGAATGATGTTAGCATTCGCTACTAACAAAGATTTTAAATTGTATCAAATAGATGTGAAATCAATGTTTTTAAATATTTTTATTAAGAAAGAATTTTACGTTGAGCAACCATTGGAGTTTGAAAATTCAAGTCTTCCAAACTACATGTATAGGCTTAAAAAAAATATTGAATGGGCTAAAACAAGCACCGCGTGCTTGGTATGAATGGTTGTCAACATTTCTAATGTCTAAAAGTTTTTATAGAGGACAAATTGATTCTATACTATTTTTGAAAAATAGTGGTGATGGCATTTTTATGGCCTAAGTATATATGGATGACACTATTTATGGTTCCACAAACAAATATTATCTAAATGAATTCATAAATCACATGAAGAATAAATTTAAAATGAGTTTGTTTGGTGAGTTGATATTTTTTCTAAGACTACAAATTAAGTAAACTAAAGAAGGAATATACATTCATCAATCTAAAAATGCCAAAGAAATATTTACTCCTATGACTATTAATATAAAATTAGACAATAATCTTGAAGGCAAAGAAGTTGATCCAAACTTATATCAAAATGTAGTGTCATAAGTAGTGAGAAAGACAATGATCTTAAAGTTACCAGTCGACTGGTCTAATCCACTAGGCAGTAGACTGGTATAGCCGACTAGGCAGTCGACTGAGAGTGAACAGAATGCTTCTATTCACTCAGCCCATGAAGATCAGTCGACTGATCCATGGTGGGCAGTTGACTAGAATCAAGCCGTTGGGTTATAACGGCCAAATTCCATGGAGGCCAGTCTCGACTGGTAAGTATGACAATCGACTAGTGGTAGAAAAACAACTTGGGTGTTTCCTCCCAAATTCTATCTCTATATAATATAACTTGGGGTGGTTGGCTTGGGTGATGAAATTAGAAGTGGTTATCCTCTAATAGTCTCTAAAGCCTAAAGCAATCCAAGAGTTCTTGATCGATTTTGTAGTGAGGTTTCTCCATCGACAAGGAGGATTAAGTTAGCCGGAGTTTCGGAGACTAATTCATTGACGGATTGAGGGATCGTCCACCTTGCGAGCAACGGTAGAGTAAGAACATCATCTCCAAATCACGTAAACAAACATATTAGGGTTTGTTTGCTTTCTTCTTATCTCTAGGATTAGCTTTCGTATTTGTTTATTTGTATTTCCGCTTCTCTAACAAGTGTAGAAAAACGAACAAAGTGGGTGACCGTCTATCCCCCCTCTAGCCGGTGATCAAGGCCCCACAAGTTTCAAGATGTACAAGCTCGAGTTCTGCAAGTATTGTGTTATTGCAAAACAATGCAGAGTGTAGTTCAAGATAGTCACACACAAGATAGAGGGAATTTTGGACTATGTTCATATGAAATTTTGGGGATTGACTAGTGTAGAATCATGTGGATGACAAGTGTATTTTGTTAGTTTCATCAATGATTACTCATGGAAAGTCTTGGTGTACTTCATGTGTCATAGTTTAGAAACTTTCTCAAAGTTCAAGATGTAGAAAACTGAAGTAGAGAACTAGACTGAAAGAAAGATCAAATTCCTTAGATCGGATAATATTACTGAGTATATAGATTCAAAGTTTCAAGAATTTTGTGAGTAACATGAAATCAAGAGACACTTCATGATTCAAAGGACACTACAACACAATGGTGTAGCGGAAAGAAAGAACAATACAATAATCGAAAAAGCTCGATGTCTCAAGTTGAATGTGGGATTGGAAAAGAACTTCTGGGAATAGACATCAAACATGGCGTGTTTCTTGATCAACCAATCATCGAGGGAAGCACTAGATGGCAAAGTTTCAAAGGATGTGTGGATAGAAAATATGATTGATTACTCAAGTCTGAGAGTATTTTGACGTCCAACCTACATGCACGTTTCTAGTGAAGATAGATCAAAGCACATGGAGCGTTAGACTATAGTCTGAGATAAGACTAGACGTGCAATCAAACCATCTATGAGCTATGGTTTTGAAGACTTGATTTCTTATGCACTCATCATAAGTAGCAGAGATCCTACTACTTTTAAGGAGGCAAGTTGCTTTGATGGAGGAGATGGAATCTTTGCATAAGAACCAAGTATGGAACTTCCTGAAGCAAAGAGAACTATAGAATGCAAGTGGGTATACAAGAAAAAAGAAGCTATCTCAGTAAAAGAGGAGGAGAAGTTCAAGGCTCGGTTAATAGCAAAGGATTACACATAGAAGAAGGAGATAACTATAATGAGATATTTTCTTCGGTAGTTAAACATACATCTATCAGGGCAGTGTTGTCTTTAGTTGGCATCATAATTTGTAGTTAAGAGCAAATGGATGTGAAAACAATGTTTCTTCATGGTGATTTGAAGAAGCAAATTTTTATGCTACAACAAGAAGGATTTAGTCCACTCGAGTAGAGACACTTGGTCTATAAATTGGAAAAGTCACTTTATAAGCAAACATAATCTCCAAGACAGTGCTACAAGCATTTTGATTCCTACATGGTTAAAAATGGGTACAAGAGATGTGAGTGGGACCGTTGCATTTACGTGAGTATCCTTGACAATGATTTACTTATCTTCTTGCTACTTTATGTTGATGATATATGTTGATTGTTACGAAGAGTTTGTCTATGATCAACAAGTTAAAGAAGTTGCTAAGTATGGAATTTGACATGAAGGATTTGAGTGTAGGATTCTTAAGATAGAGATACATAGAGACCAGGTCTTTGGGGTATTATGACTATCTCAACAGAGTTATGTTGAGAAGGTGTTGTGTTTAATTAAGTCTAGTCTGATCAAGGTTGACTATATAACTAGTAAGAGTGAGAAATCTACCGAGTGGCTAGTCCACTACGGTTAGGAGAGGGCAAATCTTAACTGCAGTTAGACAAGGGAAAGTACTAACTAGAAATTAGGTAGGTGATAAGTTATAACTGGAGGTTAGGTAAGGGTGAATAGCCTACCAAGTGACTAGCAAGTGAGAGCAGCTCAAAGGGACAAGATGTTTGGGGTAACCCTTGAATGCTGCTAACACTGCTTTAATTTACTATTTAATATCTATTGTGTTAACCCAATGTTGCAGGAAAGTCTTAGTCAATCAAGTTGATTAGACACTAAGCAGGACCAGAGAAAGTCCAAATAGGTCTGGAGGACAAGATGTTTAGCAGGTAAGTTGAAGTAAGCTCCTAGATTGGGTGGTGAATCTATGTCTCAGTCAAGACAAACCTTAGGTGTTGATCTAACTGGAGAAATCAATGGAGGTTTCTAAACTGAGACAAAGACAATCCTAACAGTTATATTTATGCATCTCTATTATCTATTGTCTAACTCTATTTTGTAAGTTCATTATTTGTATTGTTTCTGTGCTAACTTTGCTTTACAGAAAAAGTGTTTAGTCGACTGAATAAGGAGAGGTTCAGTTTTCTCATTCAAAAGGATAAGTATAGTCAAGATTCGAGATCCAACAAAGAAAGAAACAAGGTTCAATTGACTAATAAAAGTGATCAGTCGATTGAACCATATTTGGTAACAGATATCATATTAGATCAGATTGCACAAGAAAGGAAATCCAAGGTTTTGTTGAAGGATGAAACTGATCAGTTTGCCGAACAGTGTGATTTATGGGACCATGCGGATTGGATCATAGACAACAAGGGAATGAAGATCAGTCGATGGATAGAAGGTTCCATCGACGGATAGGATTGGTCGACGGAACATATTTTCAATCGACTAAATGATGCCTATAAAAGAAAGCCTCGGAGTCCTATCCGAAGATTAATTCACTCATTACTCCATCTCATTACTATTGCTTCAGATCATGTAAGTTCTGCTACTATTGGGCCGGAAGGCTCTTTGACAACCTACACTAAATATTCATCTTTCGTTGTCAGTATATTATTTTTGTACTCGCGTTTACATTCAAGTGGGATAGTAGTGTGTTACTTTCTTCTTCATCTTGTACGAGGTTTGCTCCTTTCTCTGAAAGTTTTTGGAGATGAGAACTTTAGTGATTGCCACTTAGAAGCAGTCAAAGATCATGGAACTTGGAATAGTAGTCGTTGGGCTACAAACCAAGTAAAATCAATCATGTTCTTGTGTGATTTGTTATATTTATTCCGTTGCTATTTTGATTTGACTTTTATGAAGAGAAAAGAAAAGTTTTAAACAATCAAGATTCACACCCATCTCATGACTTCTACAATCCTATTGAGGTTACCTTCATCATCACTAGATGAGACTCACTTGAAGACGCCACATCTTCTCTAAGAATTTCTTCTTCATCCTCACTGTTCTCAACATTTTCCAAAGCCATGAGAACTAAGTGTCTTGAAGTCTTTTCCTCATTTTCTTCTTCCAATGAGTTAGAAGATGAGTCATCCCATGTACCCTTCAAATCATTGTTTTTCTTTGGGTTACCATCTTGCTTCTTCAGCTCAGGACAATCGGCTTTATAGCGTCATTTCCTATTGCACTCATAATAAATTGCATTAGATTTTGATTTTGATCTTATCGAAGACTTACCCCTTCTTTTGTTACTGAACATCATTTTTAACATCCTTCTTGTTAAACTTCCTAGAGTGTCTTATCATCTTTTGAACTAAATTTGTTATCTCACTATATGATAACTCCTCATCACTATCACTTTCTTTCCAGAATTGGAAGAAAACCCATCCTTCTTCTTCTTTTTCATTTCTTTGTTTTTCTTGTTATTTTCACCTGCAACCAAAGTTATACCTTATTCCTTATAGCTTGCATTAACTTGTTCATATAGTTCTAATTCACAAACAATTTATCTAATTTAACAATTTATAAATCCCTTGAAACCTTATAGCCATCAACCATTGATGACTATAGTGAGTTTCTTAGGAAGAATTTAAGTGTATTCCTGATGAGATATCGGTTCTCTACACCTTCTCCGACTAAATGGGGATCACTGAAGAGTTCATTGAACCTCCCATGTAGTTGACTTACTGTTTCTCTTTCCTTTATGATGAAACTCTATATTTGATTTATGAAAAAGATCTCTCTTTGTGATTCTTGAGTCATTTATGCCTTCATTCAACTCAATAAGCTTGTCCCACAACTTCTTAGCACTCTTCAATGGACCAACTTTGTTTAGTTGCTCCGAACTTAGTCCACATTGAAGAGTTACGATTGCTTTGCCATTGCTTGTGCCTTCTACTTTTGTTCAACAAACCATCTTGAAGATTTCAGAATTTGGTGCAACGAAACCCTTTGTCACCGAGAATCACATATCAATCTTAGTCATGAGGTAGGGTTCGATGCAGTTCTTCTAGTAGGCGAAGTGTTTTCCTTTGAAGTAAGGTGGTCACATACTGCTATGACTCTCTTTCAAAGTCTTATTTGTTGTTCGAAACTTTTACTCCTTGGGATGTGAGTCCTCCGATGTAATCTTGCTCTGATATTACTTGTTAGGACCTTATGAGCTAGAAGGAGGGAGGGGGTTGAATAGCTCAAATCGATTCATCATTAAGATTGAGCAACGGAAACCTTAAAGTGACAAAAGCACAATACTAACCCGGATGATTTTACTTGGTATCCACCACCTTGATGTGACTAATCTAAGAGTCCACCACCTTGATGTGACTAATCTAAGAGTCCACTCCTAGCTATCCACTTTCACTAAATCTTCTCCTTTTCTATTAAATCCCAAAGCAGAGAAACCTTCTTACAATTGCATTACAATAGTATTACAAGAGTAACAGTAGAAAGGCAAAGAAGAAGAGGACTTTTACAATGATTTTGAATTATTTGTTTCCTCTTCTTCAAAATATTGTTCTTAGTTGAGTGGAAGAGCACCCGAGAGCTTCTTGAGTACTTGAGAATGAACACTTGGAGATTTGAGCATGAATAGTAAGCCTACAATGGCTAGAGTTCTCCTTTTATATCTGGTTAGCTTTTTCTGATATCAATTTGATTGATATTCTTTACCAGACGACTGATTTGGTCGCCGACTAAATAATGACTTATAAACCTTCTAAAATCCTATCTAATTTTATTAAAATTTAAATATCAATTGAATCAATTTGTAAATCAGCCAACTGATTAGGTTGATTAAGTGTCCAGCTGAATCATTTCTCTTCTATTCGCTTTGGAAACAATACGTTGATTGATGACCCTAATCAGGTGAATCGATTTATTTCTATTCATTTTCAAGATGATATTAGTTTACTAATGTCTCCAACAATCAAGTCAATTTTCTTTGTTTGGTTCTGAGACTAAATCAATTTGATTGATATCAAAATCAGTTGATTGTGATATGCAAAATCGAACTTGAACAAAGGTTTTTTAGCGTACCAGTCACTTGATATTCATTTCCATTTGACTAATACCAATATCAGTCGAATACGTTTCATAATCAATCGGCTGATGGCAGTTTTTGATCATTTTATTGATCGAGTTCGCTTAATAATCTTCTATCCTCATGTCCCTATTACCTCATGCCAGATAAACCTCATGGTCTCTAGACTTTTCAAGGTTTTTTCTACTCAGGTTTTTTCTTCTCTTGCCAAGGATTCAATCCTCGAGCGTCTTAGACTTCACTTGCCCACAAGTGAGATCTCTTTTTCTTTTTCTCTAGCTTGAGTGTTGTCAAACTTCAAAACTATAATTCTTGGGCATATTTACATCAATAAAGATGTCTCACCACTAACTTTCTTCCACTGATAAAATCCCAAAAGAGCACTTGTGTCTTCCTCTAGCTTGGGGGTTTTCTTACCCTACATTAAAGTCATAACTAAATTCTCATATGTATGAGATGATAGTAGAGAATTCAATAGCATTTAGAGCATTATTTTCATTTTCGATCTTCACATCAATCCATTTTATATCAATTATGATTTGATTTAAAACGTTGATATGTTGGCTTAGATTTGTGCTCTTTGTCATCTTAAGCCCAAATAACTTTTGTTTAAGATAGAACTTGCTCATCAACAACTTGGACATGTAACAACTTTTCAGTTCCTACCAAACTGCTATCAATGATTCCTCATTCATTGTTAGTGTGTTACCTTGGCATTAACTTGTGCTTGAAACACCTCTCACCGAGTTCACCTCAGTAAGGTTACTGTTTGTAACGCCCCAAAATTTCCAAGAATAGTTCCATAAATATTCTACGATTTTTCTGGATTTTTAGACTATTTTTATGGAATTTTTGGAGTACCGGAAGTAGCAAAAA